>JAKUBP010000032.1:0-140055 GCA_030566955.1 [Candida] anutae | reverse complement strand
TTCTGCCAGTTCTTCTGCCAGTTCTTCTGCCAGTTCTTCTGCCAGTTCTTCTGCCAGTTCTTCTGCCAGTTCTTCTGCCAGTTCTTCTGCCAGTTCTTCTGCCAGTTCTTCTGCCAGGTCTTCTGCCAGGTCTTCTGTCAGTTCTGCTGTCAGTTCCGCCAGTTCTGCTGCCAGCTCTTCAACACACGCATCTGCCACTAATTCCCGTGAATCTTCAATCCCAGCAGTTACCGCATCTCTTGATTCTTTGTCCTCTGAGAGTGCTAAGATCGTCAAGTGCAGTACCGGTTGCAAAAACAGAAAGAGCACTAGGATCTCGACCAGCACCATTACCGTCTGCACTGCCTGCATTGGTGGTCATGACGTTAGCGGACAGCCTACAGCTGGGCCAGTGGTTGCCGACAAGTCAGGTAAGACTGAGGACAAGTCGGGTAAGCCTGATAACAAGTCAGGTAAGCCCGAGGACAAGTCGGGTAAGCCTGAGAACAAGTCAGGTAAGCCTGAGAACAAGTCAGGTAAGCCCGAGGACAAGTCAGGTAAGACTGAGGACAAGTCGGGTAAGCCTGATAACAAGTCAGGTAAGCCCGAGGACAAGTCGGGTAAGCCTGAGAACAAGTCAGGTAAGCCCGAGGACAAGTCAGGTAAGCCCGAGGACATGTCAGGCAAGCCCGAGAACGTGTCCGGGGGCAGTTTTGTCCACCCAATTGTCAATGGCAAGCCCTTCAACCCCAAAGTCGATGGCAAGCCTGTTGGTTCCTATGTTCCCAAGAAAGACGCCCCCAATGCTGGCCACTCTGAAGAGTCTACTTCTCCCGTCGGAGCGACTTCTTTCAAGCCTCCAAAGTCATCTGCCCTTGCCAACAGCGCGTCCACCTTGGCCTTCACAGGCTTCGTTGCGCCTCTTATTGCTGTCGCGGTACTCTTGATCTAAGCCCTATAACACATTCAAGAATTACCGACTTTTCTGTGTTTGTGTATCCCTGGACACAGCCTGTGTCCTAGTTTAAGGCTTTAGCAACCACTTTATTTAGCCTCAAATAGCGTAAAATGTCTCAATAACGGCCTTTCGAACCCATGCATAGCCAATCACCGAAAGATTAAGGGTAATTGTAGTGTAAGAGTGGCCAGTAAACCAAAAAGGAGCGACTTTGGCGCTTATCGTCTTAACGTACATTCACTTATCTTCACGACCTCACTTCACAACTTCACTTCACAGCTTCGCTTCACAGCTTCAGATATTCTCTTCACAGCTTCACATCTTCTCTTTACAGCTTCACTTTACAGCTTCACAGCTTCTTCTCCCATGATCGCTCAATGTTTCCTTTTGTTAAGCTGACACATTCCGCTTTGCCGCTATCCGCCAACTGCTACATTGCCACTTGCTGCACGTGACACGCCCTTTTTATGAACAAAAGTGAGCAGCCGCCCACGCCTCAGGAGCATCAGAGCAAAGCCGACGAGTCGAACGAGAGAATGTCATCGGAACAGGACGCTGCGCCGGCAGAAGTATCGGCCGGATCGTTCAACTATGCGACGACCATCTTGACGTCGAAGACGCCGGAGCAGGCTGCCGTGATTTTGCCTAACGCGCTTGATGCGAGTTCACGCATTATCGATAAGGGATTGGCGGCGTGGTTTTTGCGATACCGGACCCAGGTGAACAAGCACAATGAGGAGTTGAAGAAGTTGGTTGCTGACGGATCACAGTTTTTGGAGCTGGAGCCGTCTTGGGGCCAGTACAGTAACTTTCCCAAGCTTTTCCACTGTCTTTTTAGCGCTGTACAAATTGAGGTGAATAGCAACGAGCGGTTGCTCGCCGACTTGAAGAGCGAGGTTGCGGGTCCTTTGTTGAACTTGATTGAGAAGGACGTGCGTCTTTCCGAGCTCTTGATCAACGGGCAGGAGTTGCAGGAAATCAGCCACAGTTTGTCGCGGGGACAGCCACGGGCGGAGATGGACTGGAACTACAAGGCGCCACAGGTGTTTGAGAACTTTGAGTCTTTCAAGGTTGTGGAGACGCAATTGTTGTTTGATGTGGTTTTGAACTTTTTCCAGGCTCACAATAGCAAGTGGAACATTGACTTGCGGAATAACGAGAATTCGACCAATTACTTGCTCAAGACGTACAAATTGGACCAGGAGATGCAAAACTACTTGGGCTACTTGGTGGCGACCGGGTTCAAGCCAGTTGATGGAGGATTCTTGCAGAAGCAGCGCGAGGAGCAGGCAATGTTGGCACAACAGAACCAGCGCTACCGCAAACCGAGTGCAGCGAGTAAAGCGGACAACCAGTCCATAGTTTCAGGAGGGAGCAAAGCAGGTCCTGGAGGAGAGAAGAAGGGATCTAAGCTCAAGTCACGAGTGGGTTCGTTGTTTGGCCGCAAGAAAAAGACTGCAGCAAGCCCTATTGGAAGCCTTGGTGCCCCAATTGCCGAGGCAGTGTCCACAACCACGACGCTGTCGCTGAAGCAAGAAGCTCCACTTAACCCGGCGCAACTGGTGCAGCTGGCGCGTCAATCTTTGTCGCTTCGCGACCCGCGTAGTAGCAGACCTGGTCTTGTGACTAGAGACTCGAATGATATCTACAGCCTTCCATCACCTACTACTCCGGTCCATAGCCAAAGCCAGGGCCAGAATCAAAGTGTCGCCTCGCGAGGTGCGAGTGAAGACGCTGAACCTGCAGCCTTTCCAGCTCCAAAGTTTTATACTGCGGCTCCTCAAGGATCTAGTGGACGGCCCGCTAGCCAGGGCAAGGAACTTGCAGCCACCTCGCAAAACTCTCCTTTGCCAAGTGTCCCCAGCGAGCATGAAACACAGGCCAGAAGTGGCATTCCTGACGAGAGGATAGCTCCACCTACCAAAACTGCCCACAGTATTAGCTCTATCCAACCCCAGCCGGGAACCTACTTGGAATCCCCGATGGTGCCAAAGCCGAAATATGAGGCGACGCCTCCTCAGTCACCGCTTCGGGCGAATGGGGGGTACTCTGACTCGCCTAATCTCGTAACATACCCTGACTCGAACTCGGATTCGTCAAAGAGCCCCGAGGCACCGCTTGGAAGAAGACTTTCCTTGTTAGAGCGTCACGATTTGGCAGAAGACCCAGCCGATAAGGCTCTTCCTAGCACTGATTACTTGCACGAGGCAGTTGCACCAGTCACCCATGACCCCTTCGCTATCGCTTCCGCTGGACCACCCACTGATGCTCATCGTTCAGCAGCCTGGTCCGGACCAAGTAGTCCTGGAAACTACAGTTTTGAAGACGGAGATGACAAGGCTCCAATTCAAGCTACCGCACTCCAACTGGGTGCAAAAACCTTGCTGCAAGGTATTACTGCACCAAATGTACCAGTCAATACTGATATGCAGAGTGCGAGAGACTTGGCTTCCGACGATTTGTTAGGAATTGGAAGCCGCAGTGTTGCTAAGAATGTTCAAGCTGTTCCTCAACCGCCACCATCGAGAAAAGTGATTCACCACAAAGAGGAAGCTGCACCCTTGCCAAGAGCCAGGAGAGACATCAACTCTCAAATGTTCCACAACTTGCCATCTACACGTGACTCTGTAATTCAACCGTCAGGTGCGTCTGTTGCTCCTTCTGTGTTGGCTAGTCAGAACACTGGAAACTCTTTGACTAGGAATGGAACTATCTTTAAGCACGCGGAGACAGATCAAGTCAAAAAGACAGCTGGCTTGAATGCCTCGATTGCGGAGGTAATCAACGCAACATTCTCTGAAGGGCAGGTTACTAAGTCTCAGGTGGTTGGAGAAGTGGCGTTGACCTATATTGATCTGCCAAATGCAAACCCACCAAGTCCTTTCAAGCTCCGTATCCCAGGAAAATTTGACAGGTTAATCTTGAACGATTCTTTTGTGGAAAAAGAGGATGCCACAGGCGACTTTATTATATCCCCGGAGGCTATAGTGGCTAAAACTCTCGGGGCATTAAAGTACTTGGTTAAGTTGGAAGCTTCGCAAGTTCCGTTGATAATTCAACATGTTTGGAAACACGAAGACCACCAATCTAGTTTGATGGTCAATTTAAGATATAACCCAGCTTTTAAGACCCAATTGGTGTTGAATAACTTGGTAGTCTCGGTCGCTTTGAGCACCTCTACGGAGACGATATCTGCGTCGTCCAAACCCCAAGGTTCTTTTAGCAAGGAAAATAACAGGATCATTTGGCGTTACACGCGCCCTGTGGTATTGGGTGGCGATGCAGTAACAGACGAGAAGCTAATTGCTAGAATATTAACGGCCGGAAAGGGTTCCGAGAGCCCTAGTGGAGTCCAGGTGAAATTCCAAGCCCTGGAGTACCCAGTCAATTTTGTGTCGATTTTCAAAGGCGAGTTCCCCGTGCCGTTGGTGAGGAGTGTTGTCAGTGGCAGCTACACTGGCCACGCCTAGATGAATTCTGTATTTTACGATCTCTACATTTATTTTTGTAGGGACATGAGTGGATCAAATTTATTAGTGCTGTAAGATTGGTCTGGGTAGTATTTCGTATATTCACTTATACATACGTCAGTTATTTACTCTTACTCGGACTTCTTATCAGATGCAGAGGTAGCAGCTTCTGGAGTCAAAGCGTTATATGCAGTCTGCATACCCTCTAGTTGCTTCTTGAGCACCTCGATGTCATTATCTTTCAACTTAATTAACTGCTCGTACTTTGCCTTCTCTTCATCGTCACTGGCAAACTTAGTTGACTTGTTCTTCGACAATATGTCTCTGTACTCGCTCTCCTTAGCAACCAACTTGCGTACAATAGTGCCGACCGTTGCAATAGCTAAAATCAAGTACAATACTGCGCCACTAATGTAAAGATTGCGCTGTGAGTAAAACTTAGTCGCTAATTCATCGTAAGTTAATCTGGCCGAGTAAATGTCAATACTACCGTGGAAACGCTGTAACCTGTTCAAGCAATCAATGAACTGTAAGCCTAACAAGATTACACTGAACACCAAACCGACCCTGAAGTTGGGCGAGTTTTGGGCCAAGGTAATCACATTCACGATATTTCTTCTCACAACGTGGGGTAATGGTGCGAGTAACACAACGAGTAACACCATCTGCCCCACCAACACACCGAAAACCAACGACATCTGAAGACTCATCTTGAATAAGAGCTAAACGTGTAGATGGTATGATCTTGAGAGGCTGATTGGTGTTGTGAATTGTGTATCGCAAGGCACGTGACGCAGGCTTTGTGAAATTTTATACTGCAGGGGGAATGGGGCGCCCAAATGTTAACCAAAACAGATACTAAATAATGAACTATACTTACTCTATTATAATCCCGTCACTCTCCGGGCATAGTTATACGCGCATGTGCTAAAAATCACCATAAAAGTAACGATCCCGAAAAACCACGTTAAACCTTCGTGGTCTTGGCCAGGAACAATACAGTTCATACCCCATAAACCTGTAATAACGTTGATAGGCAAGACAATCGTACCCAACATGGTGATCTTTCCCAACACATCGTTCGTATCATTGTTAACCTTGGTCATATCAATATTAATTTGGGCCAAGTAGTTTGAGTGGAACCTAGCGATCAACTTTTCATGGTGGTTAAGTGACTGACTCATAGTCACAAGATGATCCTGGATATCACTCAAGTACATCCCTATTTCCAGTTTGCCTCGTGGGCGCGCCTTTTCATGGAACGCCTCATCAAGCCTCTTTGCAAAGCCCTTAACAACATCAGCCTTTGAGCCTAATAAACCCAAGACGGACATTACGCGCTTTCTACACTCACCAATACGACGCAACATATCTCCCTTGCGTTTCCAGCCAATTATCCGCGTAGACTTATTACTTTTCGAACTCTTCTTTGAGCCACTTTTTGAAGACACCGAAGACTTGGCATTCCACCTGAACCCGTGCTCTACGGTAGACTTTGAACGCTGGCGTTTAAAAAAGACGCCTCCAGAAGTACCAAGATCCTTGGTTCCTAGTTTAACATCAGTGCTTTTCTTGCGACGGCTGCTTGGACGACTCCCAGCTACACGGCGCGACATCTTATGAGCATCTTCGTCATTTTCGGATTCCAGATCCAGTTCATCTTCTGAGTCGGTGTCCGAGTCACCCGAGTGCATCCGCAAGATCGCATCTTCAATCGAGTTCACCTCGTCCTCGATGCTTTCAATCATCGGCCCGAAGGAGTCAGTTATGTCATCGATTAACGCGTAACAGATCCAGTCTGACGTGACAGTTAAGTAATCCCGAAGTAAGCGAGATCTTCTTCTGACATTTATAGGGTGAGGCGTAGCCGAAAAGTGAAACGTAATCACAGCCTCTTTGAACACGATGATATACATGTTAAGCGGCAGAAGTTCACCCTCTCTTATTTTCTTACCACGCGACTTGATTGAGGTCGATTCTTTCGTGTGCTGAGACAATGTGGAGTAACTGGAGCGTTTGCCTGAAGAGTTTCGGCGGCTAAAGAGGTCTCTAAACCTGTTCCACAACCACGCTCTGTTTGTAGGAGGAACGCCCATTTCTTGTCCCACTTCATGGCTGGCAGCGTCATAGGAACCTGTGCGGTGAATTTCGTCCAACTTGTTGGTTTTCTTTTCTTGCTCTTTTGCACGCTGCTTGCGTCTTTCGTAGACAATATCAAAAGATGTGAAACAGATAAAGTAGTAAGACTTGAACAACTCCACCTTCTCACGGGCCTCTCCCAAAAATATATCTTCAGTAGTCAAGGGGTGAATGCCAAATGTCTTTGACAAAACCTTCATTTCCTCCTCAGTGGGGTCCAACACATCTAGCCAAAAGGGAGACACATTTGCATGACCAATTTCTGATCCAATTGCCGTTCCAGGAGTTTGCGATTCGGCAACACCAGGCTCTACAGCGAGTTTCGTACCCGCTTGAAGGGCGGCATTCTCTTGCCTAGCGGTAAGTATTGAGCCATTTGCACTAACTAGCGACGAGGGAAGCGGTGGTCCCTGCTGTTCTTGGCCCTCTTGCACCGACACGCTAGTATTCTGCGAGTAGTAGCTCGGCAGGAAGAGCGACTTGAGTTTCAAGTCCACCTGTTCCGGCTTTTGAGAGTTGGCAAACTTGTGTGGCGCCTGGGATTCCGCAAGCAACCCGCTAATTGTCGGCGCGTGCACCGTCTGGTTCAAGTCCTCGCGGAAATACGTGAAGCGGCACAACTCCGCCTCTTGCTTGGATTTCTTGGGCACGTTGCGCTGGAACGGATTCGCCTGCGAGTATTGCGACGGCTTATTGTTGAGGATCGTGGGTATCGCCTCGCGCGACTTCTCCCACGGCTGGATGGGAAGGGGCCGCACCCGCATGCCCGAGTAGTCCTCGGCCGCCTCCTTCAAGTCTTCGGTTTCGTCAATCTTAAAGTTGTTCAACAACGGCGCCAGCTCCACGCCCCGTCCCGGCGGCGACGCTCCCGACAGCCGACCGAGCGGCGACAAGCTCTCGTTCCTCTGTTTGCCCGCCTCTGTGTGACCCGCCTCGCGCGTGAGCGGGTACTCAAAGTTTACATTGGACGCAAACTGCTCCTCCTCCCACTCCATTGCGGCGTCCTCCAACTCCTCCTGCACGAAATCCTTCAACACCAACAAGTCTGGCCACTGCTGCCGGTTCCGGCTCGTGTCCTCGTAGTAGTTCGGAAAACACACGTCGTCAAGAGACGTGGAGTCGCTCGAGTGGTCGCTCGAGGGGTTCGACTCGCCAAACTCGAGCGAGTTCAACAGGTAGTTGTCGTCGTCGCGCCCAGAAACACTTCCCATCGCATCGCGGAGGTCGCTGAACGGGTTCGCCAACACCTGTGTGCTCGCCAAGCGGCTCTGCTCCTGCGCGTACATATCCATGTCCAACACAACGCTCCCACGCGTCCTCCGTTGGCGCTCAGCCCGCGACACCTTCGGGTGGTCGCCAGCCTCACCGCCGCGGCCCGCGGCAGTGCCCAGAGCACCCCGAGCGCTGCTCGAGTGCTTGCTGTGCGCCAAAAGGTCTTGCAAATTGCGGTTGGTGAGCGGCAAGCTCGACGAGGAGTCCTGGTAGATTCCCTGCGCCGCGGGACTGATGTACATCCGCGACGTGTCCGCGAGCCTCCCGCTCTCCGCGAAGCCCGCGTCTCCCAGCACGCCTCTGTTCTCGGTCTGGTCGTACACCCTCTGGTCCACATACGCGCCCAGCCGCACAAACTCATCGTTGGACGCGTTGGGCGAGTCCGGCACGAACAGGGAGTGAGCGCCGCCCAGCGGCAGCGCCTGCTGCTCCCGCAAGCCTCCCGGCGGCTCCTCCAGTCTCCGGCCAGCCTTCTTCCTGTTCTTGCGGTTCGCCATCCCAGTAACGTTGCTCTACTACTTTTTTTACCAAATTACATATTGACTCATAGTAGGGTAGGTGTAGGAGTGGTAGCCAGGCAGTAGCCAGGTAGTAGCCAGGTAGTAGTCAGGTAGTAGCCACCGTCACCATCACCATCACCTCCTTCTTCACCTTCTTCTCCCTCCTCCAGTTCGCGCTGACACCCTCCTCTGTAACACCCACTAGTCCACCTCCTCCGTCTTGACACCTTTAGGCGCCACCTCCTCCGCTTCCTCCACCTCCTTCTCCACCCGCTGCTTCTTCTCTGGCTCTAGCGCTGCGAGCGCTTCCTCAATGTCGTCTTTCGACGCAAGCAACGCCCTCCACGCCGCGGCGGTGAGCGCGATCCCCTTCTTCCCGGGCTTCTGCTCGCCATCCTTGTCGGTGTAGAACTCGCGGATGTCTACAAGGCTGATCTTGTTGTACAGGCGCACCGTCACGCGCTTCTTCGAGTCCAACTCGACGCTGAACTCGCCAGACTCGTTCTTCCGTTTGGGCGCCATGATAAAAGTACGATCGGGATGTTATTCCTTGTATTCACTTGTATTCACTTCTTGTATTCACTTCTTCTCTTCTTGTATTCACTTCTTGTATTCCCTTCTCTTCTTGTATTCTCTTCTCTTCTTGTATTCTCTTCTCTCCCCTTCTCTCCTCCCTACCACTCAATCCCGCTTGGCCACGTCTCCCCAAAGTGCTCTCCAAACATGGCGGTTACGCGCTCAAACAAGGCCAAGTCTGCACCACCACTCTTGACTACACGGAAAGCTTCCATCGCCGCCGTAAGCTCCTCCAAGGACGTGACGCCTAGCACGACAGAGGTGGCCCTGTTCCACTCGAGCTCGCCGTTAGTGCTCAGAGCACCCCTCACCCCCCCAAAGAGCCAGTGGTAGAGCGCGTACTGCGTCGCCACGTCCGCCAACTCGATACCCTCGGCCCGCAACGTACGTCCAACCTCGTCCGCACGCTCCCGCAACGCCAACGGCGCGGGATGGAACGCGTGTGTCGGGCCCAGGCGCAACAACGACATGCTCAAGATGGACCCATTCATCACCTTTTTGACCCCAGCCGCCGCGAGGCTCTCGCGAGCCCCAAACAAGCGCCCGTTCTGGATACACCCGTTCGAGTACAGCATTACCGCGTCCAACGCGCCAATCGCGGGGTTCGCGGCGGACGCCGCCGCGACCCTGACGAGGTCGCCGACGCGGTACCCCGACACGCCGACAGCGCGGATCTTGCCGGCCTCCCTGAGCCGCACCAACTCCTCTAGCGCGCGGTACACGTCCGCCTCCGCCACGAACTCAATGTCGTGCATGTACACCAAGTCGAGGTACTCCACCTTTAGGCGCGCGAGCGAGCGCTCCACCGAGGCGCGGACACTGCTCGGCCGGTAGTCAAACTCGTCCAAGCGCACGCGGCCCGCCTTGGTGCAGATGTAGTAGCTCTCGCGCGGGAGCGTCACCCGCTCCAACGCCGCCCCCAATATCTCTTCCAGCGGTCCGTAGTAGGGCGACGTGTCGATGGCATTGAGACCGGCGCTAAAGGCGCGCTCCAAAATGTCCGTCGCCGGGAGACTGCGCGGGTCCAGCGAGTACTGCGTGTTGAAGACGGCGCCGCCAATGATCAACGGCGGCATGTTCGCGATCGCATAGGGCTCGCGCACCGTGGCGGGTCCAATCATGTTTGGTGTTTTTCAGTAGAGTAGTTGTAGAGTAGACTAGACTAAATATAGTACAAGAGTAGTGGTACAAGAGTAGCCTACTCGACCAAGTAGTTTCCCGGTGCCAAACCGACGCGGCCAGCGCTGTCGCCGCAGTTGGCGTCAAGCTCGCAGAGGAACCAGTTGTCCTCCTGTCGGTGGATAATGTGCATGCCCCAGCCCTTTTTGAAGTAGAGCTCGCCCGCCTGCAGCGGCGTGAAGGCGTACCGCGCGGTTGCCTTGCCGACAAACTGGCGGTGCGGGCGGGCGCCCGCATCCATGCCTGCTGGACGAGCCTTGTCTCTCACGATGCAAGTCTGCAATGAGGCGTCGCGGTTAGACTCGGTGTCGCGACCAGACTGCGCGTGACCAGACCCAGCACGACCAGACTCAGCACGACCAGACCCGGCACCAGACTCTGGCGCCGAGTCGCGGCGGCCAGCGGGCGCAAAGCTGATGGACTCGTAGCGTACCGCACGCTCGGTGTGGTCGTCGATGTAGTCGGACCGCGGTCTCGCGGTTTTGACGGGAGTCGGGTGGGGTCCGTTCAAGCCGGCACGTCTCAAGTCGGCGCCTAGATCGGTCAGGTCGTGGTGCGCGTGCTGCCTGGTTGGCGATGACGGGGCGGTGTTACGCACTGACCGTCTGTACTGGTTGACGTCGCCGTTTCCGCCCGACTGGAGGTCTTCCAACGCCTTGGCGATAAAGTCGATGGAGAAGTCCTTCATGATGGGGGTGGACTTGTGCTTGCGTACAGTGTTGGCCTGTTCGTGCAGGTTCTGCGACAGCCGCAAGTTCAGGAACTTGGTATTGATCTCGTCCTGGAACTGGTGTATCTGGTGGTCCTTGCGGCGCGGCGAGCCCCAGTGGCGGTTTCCGTCGGCGCTGCGGGCCTGCGACAGGCTAGAGTAGTGGCTGGGGTTGGACCCGCCGCTGTCGGTAAACCTACTCTGGTTGCGGGCCGAGAAGAGGTCCGTTTTGTCCTCGCTGCTGAGCGAGTCGCTGCGTGCCGGCTCGGGCACAAGCAACGAAGTTGGACGCAACGCGGGAGCCGTGCGCGGCTCGGGGGTCGCCCGTAACGGCTCAACAGGCGCTTTTCTCACGGGAGACGTGGACTTTCCTGGCGGCTTAACCACGGGAAGATCCTTATTTGGACGGAGGTCCAAGGTGTACTTTTCATGCTGAGGATGCGATTGGTAATGCTGGGGTTGGTGATGGCTCTGACCCTGACCCTGACCCTGACTCTGACTCTGACTCTGACTATTACTCCGTTTCAGCATCAGTGACATTGTTCTTGCTAGTATGGGCCCCTCATCCGGGTTAGTCAACAGCGCCACGGTGTACCGCTGAGTCTCGTTATCGGAGTAGCCCTCCATGTAGTCCACAAACTCTGGCGACGCGTATATGCGGTCGCCCGTTCCAAAAGCATCGGCAAACGCCTGAAGATCGTTGGCGGGGTGTGCCTGTGCCAACATCAGCCGCGCGCCGTCAACAGCAGCGTCGTTCTCGACACAGAGCGTCGCCACGTTGTTGCAGAACGCAAATGAGTTGATTTTGCAAACCTGTATGCGCTCAACCTCCAAGCGGTAAAAGTCTTGCACCAGGGCGGTCCACTCCTGAGCGTAAACATCGCCCAAGTCCCTGTACGCGCCCACGGCGCGGTGGTAGTCGAGTCGCGACTGCGACACCAGCTGCAGCACCTTCTTCAACCGCAGCTCGTTGCGTTCGAGCTCCTTGCCGAGCGTAGTCTGCACGAGGAGCCGAAGGCTCTTGATCAGCGCACAGTCGTCGCGGAAACGCGACTGGCACACCTGCAAGTCCTTGTAAGCGTCGCGGCGCCGCTGCGACAACTTACGCATGCTCAGTTCTATCTTCCCCAGGCCGCGCTGGTACACCTGGTAGAAGCTCACGAGCTTCTCGTAGTTCACCTGCTGCACCAGCTCTGCAAACCGCACTGAATGCCGTGCCATGTTGGCGCTCTCGAGGTTGAACCGGTCCAACGCCACCCTGAGAGACCCTGTCTCGCTCGTACCCACCCGGTGCTTCGCACAGAGGCGCTCGAGACGCTTCACATAGTCGCGCTCCACCAGTATGCGCTCAGAGTAATAATCGAGAAGCTCCAGTATGGTGGCAAGGCCATCACGCGACCTCTGCAACAAGACGGCAAAGCCGTCACCCTCGTTGCCCCAGAAACTGTTCACGAAGGGACGCTCCAGCATCGCGTTCCCTGCTCGCGTCATGGTCTGTCTACCAAGTCTGTCGTTTTGCATTCATACGGGCTTATTTAGCTGGTGACTTGTTGACATTTCCACCTATTGCGGGATGAGGAAAAGATCCACACTGCAACGTTATTGCAACGACGACGACGACAACGACGACGACGACAACGACAACCAACCACCAGCGTAGTGTAGATGAAGAGATTGCATGGAGATTGAAGAGATGGCGAATTTTGGGTGCAAACTAGCTTGACCAAAGCAGAGACGGTGGACCATCGAGCCTACGATGCTCAACGGTTACAAGTGACAGGAAAGAGTGTAGAAACTTATAGACTGATAGGATTAGGCCAGTGTCAATCAAAAGATGAAAGGGTAGTTCAAGAAACAGATGAAGCATCCGATCACACATCAGATCAAGCATCAGTTCAAGAAACAGTTCACGAATCGGATGAAGCTTTCCAATCTTAGAAATATAGAGAGCGGGTTACCTGAGGACAATCGGTGTACTAGCGAACAGTGCACGCGACACTAAATGTTTCCATTACTTGTCAATATTCTCCACATTCTTCCCTTTATCACTCTCCCCTACTCTCCCCTACTCTCCCCTACTCTCCCCTACTCTCCCCTACTCTCCCCTACTCTCCCCTACTCTCCCCTACTCTCCCCTACTCTCCCCTACTCTCCCCTACTCTCCCTTACTCCCCCAGTCTCCACGATGCTTCAACTTGATTGTGCTCCACTCCATTGGACCACTATTGTCCTTATACAACTGTTTGAGCCACCGAAAAGTAGAAAACGTGGTTAGTATTATTGTGAGCGTGGTACGGTTTGTGGAAGGGCGTCTGTGATGGATGTTCCTTCATGGTTTCAGGTTGGGTCAATCTAGAGTATTTGTACTACTATTCTGCAGTATTTGTACTACTATTCTACAGTATTTGTACTACTATTCTACAGTACTCTGCACTACTATTCTGCCCAGCAAATGAACAAAACAACGTTTTCCGCCCCTTACGCCACCATCTGTAATCTTTATTCAGCTGGAACCACGATGGCCGCCACACTACACCATGACTCCGCCCGCCAGTATCTAGGGTGGGTGGAGCCGAGAGGCGTCCCGCACAGACACATTGGAGGCGTCCCGCACAGACACATTGGGGGCATACACTGCCGCCACGCTAAACTGCTGGGCATTGGCGATGTCCCGAATCATAGTTGCAAATGTGGATCCCAACTTTAAAGGGTTTTTTTTCCATAAACCCAAACTCCCACATATTTATCGGTTTAGTAGAGGGGTGAGAAATTTTACGGATGTGGGAGTTGCCACGTATCAACTTTTTTGTTTAAAAGAGTCAAGAAAGCAGGTATCAGTCTGAGCCTACGCTACGTTATAGATAACTATCATGTGGCATCAATTGAGAATCCATTGAGAATTCATTGAGAATCCATTCAGAATCCATTGAATCCATCGAGAATCCATTGAATCCATTGAATCCATCGAGAATCCATTGAATCCATTGAGAATCCATTGAGAATCCAGAACCACCATGAGAATCCAGAATCATGTGAGAATCCAGAATCATCACTTGAGGGTGGATATTCCATCATTAGATCGCTGGGTTGGTGCATCCGTCGTGCCCGCTTGTAATTTCTTGAATTCTACAGGGGTGCAAGAATGCGAGAGGATTGCGTTCCAGAAAAACAAGCCACACTTCTGGGGAAGTACTTAAGGCATCAGGACCCCAGAGTGGGTTACAGCAAGAATGGCTTCTACAGTATTTGTTTCAGGCGCTAACGGCTTCATTGCTCAGCAGATTATCAAGCAATTGTTGGCCAAGGAGTACGTGGTGGTAGGTTCCGTCCGTTCCGCCGCCAAGGGCGACCTCTTGGTGAAGCTGTTTGGCTCTCGCTTCAGTTACGAGGTCGTGCCTGAACTTTCTGCTCCCCACGCGTTTGACGCGGCATTGGAGAAGCACCCCGAGGTGCTGGTGTTCTTGCACACCGCGTCTCCCTTCCGTTTCGACGTTAGCGATATTGAAAAGGAATTGTTGCTTCCTGCTGTCGAGGGTACCAAGAACGCATTGGGCGCGATCAAGGCTCACGGCAAGAACGTCAAGCACGTTGTGGTGACGTCGTCGTACGCCGCCAACCTTGACCTTGCGACAGAGAATGACAATTCCATAACCAGGAACGAGGACAGCTGGAACCCCATCACGTGGGAGGAGTCTCTTGCCAATGGTCTTGTTGGATACTTGGGGTCTAAAAAGTTTGCTGAGCGCGCAGCCTGGGACTTTGTTGAGGCCGAGAAGCCGGCCTTCACCCTCTCCACTGTCAATCCCACTTATGTCTTCGGACCCCAGACCTTTGAGTCCGAGGTTAAGGACACGCTCAACACCTCGCTGGAGGTGATTAACCAATTCCTCAAGACGGCTCCGGGCAGCGAGATTTCCGAGCACTTGGGTGGCTTTGTGGACGTGAGAGATGTGGCCGAGCTCCACTTGGCGGCCTTTGAGAAGAAGGAGGCTTGGGGAAAGCGCTTGTTGGCCAACTCCAGCCATTTCCACTCGCAGTCGATTTTGGATATCATCCACGAGTCGTTCCCACAGTACGACGGCAAGGTCAACAAGGGTAAGCCAGGCTCAGGCGAAGCAAAGGTCAATTCTGTGAGCAAGATTGACAATTCCCGGTCTCGTGCCCTTCTTGGCCATGACTTTATTGACCTCAAGACCTCTATAGTTGACCTGGTTAACCAGATCAACGGAAAGTAGTCCTATAGTTTAGGTAATCAGATATAATGCGTGAAGATCATGAGTGTGAAGATGTGAAGGTGTGAAGGTGAAGGCGTGAGTGTGAAGGCGTGAGTGTGAAGGCGTGAGTGTGAAAGCGTGAAGTCCATGTGAAGGTGTCAAGGTGAGTGAGGATCACGTGAAGGTGTCGCTGCAACATGCTTCTGTGCCTCACAGGAGACCCCTGACTATAAACAACTATCCAATCTACCAGGACTACTGCACAAGAAAAGCATATCGCGAATCCACTCCAAGAGTACTACGTCTACCAGTCATTTTCACGCTCTCTACAGCCAGATAGCCACTGCCAAAGCTTTGATCCGTCCCGGCCCCGCAACTACAATTTTCTAATCCTGTAGGGGGTTGACTATGCAGTCCCTTCTAGCGGTGACAATCGGAAATCCGGAAGTCACACGAGTCACGGGACTTCACTAAAGGCGATCATGCCACTGGTGAACATTGACCGTGCCACGTGAACATTGACCATGACACTGGTGCAAAGTGACGTGTCACTGGTGCAAGAAAGCAACCCAATGGTGCATATGAACAATCCAGTGGCATTCGAATATTCTACTGGTCGCAACTCGAAAATTATCTGGTGGCAACTCGAACATTATCTGGTGGCAAATCGAACATTCCCCTGGTGGCAAATCGAACATTCCCCTGGTGGCAAATCGAACATTCCCCTGGTGGCAAATCGAACATTCTACTTTGTTGGCAAATCGCCTTTGGTGGCTAATCTTTGGTGGCAAATCAATCGTTCCGCTTTCGTCCTATAGAACGTTCCGTTTTAGTCCGGAAGGCGAACGTTGCTTTAGTCGGAAAGCGAGCTTTCCGAATAGACGGATAGAACTTTCCACTTTTCTCGGATAGCAAACATCCCGTTCAGCCCGGAAGCAAAACGTTCCGCCTCCCCCGGAAGGCAAAATGTTCCGCTTTGGAAGGCAAACGTTCCGCTTTCAAAAGCAAACATTCCGCTTCGTCGGAAGACGACTGTTCCGTTTAGGCCGCAAGGCGAAATGTGCCGCCAGGCAGGAGAACGAAAGGTTCCGTTTAGTAATCCGGGAGCTGTAACTATCCGCGATCCGGACGCGAACAAGCAAGAACGGTCGAACAGGTGGCTTACTGCGGCCTTTTTGAGTGGCTTGCTGCAGTCTGTTGGGTGGAGGCAGCAGAGCTGCACCCTGTGGCTGTGGGCCACGGCGACAGGGTCCCTGGAACAGATGAAGGGCCACGAGCCAGCCAATGGCTGGTCCCTGGTACCTATGTACGATGTTGAGTAGGATAGTAGGGCCGTGGATGCAGCCGCGGGGGTGAGAGCAGGTTTGTGTTGTGAGACACTTGCAGGTGTAGATCGTAAAGCGTGCTGCTGTGGCGCGTCTCCAGACAATAACGCCAAGAGCCAACAACTGCGATTAGGGGGGACGAAACTAGCCAATGGTTATGCACACGCCACCCACAGGTACCAGAGGGGTATAAAAATGCATGTAGACCCGGGTCGTTTTACAGCCATCAGCAATGTCAACCACAGTATTTGTTTCAGGCGCCACGGGCTTTATCGCCCAACACATTATCAAGCAATTGTTGGCCAAGGACTACAAAGTCGTTGGCTCAGTGCGTTCCGCCGCCAAGGGCGACCACTTGTTGAGCTTGTTTGGTTCCAGCAACCTCAGCTACGAGATTGTGCCCGAGCTTTCTGCTCCCCACGCGTTTGACGCGGCATTGGAGAAGCACCCCGAGGTGCTGGTGTTTTTGCACACCGCATCCCCCATTAACTTTACGTTGACGAATGTCGAGGAGGACTTGTTGAAGCCTGCCGTCGAGGGTACCAAGAACGCATTGGGCGCGATCAAGGCTCACGGCAAGAATGTCAAGCACGTTGTAGTGACGTCGTCGTACGCTGCGAATTTCGACCCCTCGAACGAGAACGACAACACCGTGACCAGAAACGACGACAGCTGGAACCCCATCACGTGGGAAGAATCTCTCACCAACAGCTTGACCGGATACATTGGGTCCAAGAAGTTTGCTGAGCTTGCCGCGTGGGACTTTGTCAAGACCGAGAAGCCGGCCTTCACGCTCTCCACCATCAACCCAACCTATGTGTTTGGTCCCCAGGCGTTTGACTCCGAGGTCAAGGACACGCTCAATGTCTCGTCCGAGGTGATTAACCTGTTCCTCAAAACGGCCCCCGGCAGCGAGATCCCCGAGTACGCCAGTGGCTTTGCCGATGTGAGAGACATTGCCGCTATCCACTTGGCCGCCTTTGAGAAGGAGGAGGCCTGGGGCAAGCGTGTCTTGGTCCAGTCCTCCTCATTCCACTCCCAGGACGTGTTGGACATCATCCACGAGGCGTTCCCCGACTTGGACGGCAAGGTTGTCAAAGGTGAGCCCGGTACCGGTATTAAAAAGGTTGCCGAACTTTGCAAGATTGACACTACCCGTGCCCGCTCGCTCCTCGGCCACGACTTTATTGACCTCAAGACCTCGGTTGTCGCAACGGTTACCCAGATCCGCAACAAGTAGAGCAGTAGGTAGCTGAAGCAATCTACATTTTTGTCAAACACCTGTAGTGCACGCACAGTAAGAGACTGAAAGCTCAAGGAAGCAACGAATGCCCAAGGGGCTCCAGAAAGATGGAGAAGAACTGTCGCCATGATATTAAGGGCCTGACCGTTTTTGTGGCAAGGGCCACATTATAGCTGATTGGTGGAGACTCATTTGACGTCTCGGTTGGTAAGCGAGGGTGTCACGTCAGCCGCACGGCGGTACCAGCCGTCCCGACAGCTAGAGGTGTGCCAGCGGTGTCCCGACAGGCCGACAGCCGTCAGTTCCACACTCAACCCCGCCATCGGCGTTGCTGCCGCTGGGTGACTAAGCAAACCCTGAGTTGATGTGGAAATGCTTATCCGCCGGTTCAGGGTCCAGCGCCATGCGCTATTACTCGGATGGCGAGGGTGCCGTTAGTCAGCTGGTGCGAGGGTTAGACGCTTGGCGCGTACGCGTGGTACACAGCTGGTCCCACGCCGGTTGCTGTGGCCGTGTATGGCTCCTGGGGGTAAAGTACCGCTGTGGAGTAGCCGCTGAAAGTAGCCGCTGTGGCGCTCAGGGTCCAGCCCTACGCCACATAGGCGCCGGACTCCAGCGCCGGAATCTAGCACCGAAATATAGCACCGGACTAGTACCGAACATGGCCGGGCTTCCCCGAACAGCGTCGGACCAGCACGATGCGACCAGCTGTCAGAACTCCTGATGCAATTGACGTCTGCACAGTGTTGATTGACCCGCGGTATGGCGTATAGCGATATTATGCGGAGCAGTATTGCTTTAATAGCGGTGGCGCAAAGATGCTCAACTATGAAGGCGAAAGTTAGTAATCATGATTGCTCCACTAGTACCGCAAAAGTATTTAAGGACATCGTATCTCCTTACTTTGAAGGCCAGAAGCAAGAATGGTTACCACAGTTTTTGTCTCAGGCGCTAACGGCTTCATTGCCCAGCACATTATCAAGCAATTGTTGGCGAAGGAGTACCTGGTGGTTGGTTCCGTGCGTTCCGCCGACAAGGGTGACGCCTTGGTGAAGCTGTTTGGCTCTCATTTTAGTTACGAGATTGTGAAGGAGCTTGGTGCCCCCCACGCGTTTGACGCGGCGTTGGAGAAGCACCCCGAGGTGCTGGTATTCTTGCACACCGCCTCGCCAGTCAGCTTTTCCATTGAAAACATCGAGGAGGACTTGTTGAAGCCTGCTGTTGAGGGTACCAAGAACGCATTGAGCGCGATCAAGGCTCACGGGAAGAATGTCAAGCACGTTGTGGTGACGTCGTCGTACGTTTCCGTTTTTGACCTTGCGACCGAGAATGATAATACCAAGACCAGAACCGAGAATGACTGGAACCCCATCACGTGGGAGGAGTCTCTCCAGAATGGCTTCTTTGGGTACTTTGGGTCTAAGAAGTTTGCAGAACTTGCCGCGTGGGACTTTGTCAAGACCGAGAAGCCGGCCTTCACGCTCTCCACCATCAACCCATCCTATGTGTTTGGCCCACAGGCGTTTGACTCCGGCGTCAAGGACACCCTCAATGTTTCAGCGGAGATTGTCAACCTGTTGCTCAAGATCGCTCCCGGAGGCGAGGTTCCCGAGAACGCGAGCGTCTTTGTCGATGTGAGAGACGTGGCTCAGCTCCACTTGGCCGCCTTTGAGAAGGAGGGGGCGTGGGGAAATCGCGTGATAGCCAACGGCGGTTATTTCCACTCGCAGGAAATCTTGGATATCATCCACAAGGCGTTTCCCCAGTTGAGCGGAAAGGTCACCAAGGGCGAGCCCGGTACAGGAAACGAGAAAGTGGAGGCCCTTATTAGGGTCGACAACAGTCGTGGCCGCAAGCTCCTTGGCCGCGACTTTACCGATCTCAAGACCTCCATCGTGGACACGGTTGGTCAAATCCTCAAGAAGTAGAAATTAGTATAGGTAGCTTGCTGTTAATTTGGAATGATATTAATTCTTGTAGCAGACGTGGTGGTGGTAGGTTGCCCTCTTGGTACACGTCCCTGACAGAAACACAGAGGCCACATAATGAGGCGATAGTAACGAAATATACTCGTACTCTATCGTGTTGACTAAGCAGAAAACCGTTAGTCAGGCGCGATAGATGCGGAAATGTGCACCGACAATCGCGGATCACGTCGCTTTAGTCAGCACAGCCGTATACGCACGCAAGCAAAGTACTTAATATCTCACTCCTGTAGTTTTGTCACTATAATGGCGATCACAGTATTCGTCTCTGGGGCAACGGGCTACATTGCCCAGCACGTTGTCAAGCAATTGTTGGCCAAGGGGTACGTTGTAGTTGGATCCGTGCGTTCCGCCGCCAAAGGCGACCACTTGTTGAGCTTGTTCGGTTCTCGCTTCAGTTATGAGATTGTTCCTGATATTGGTGCCCCCCACGCGTTTGACGCGGCGTTGGAGAAGCACCCCGAGGTGCTGGTATTCTTGCACACCGCCTCGCCAGTCAGCTTTTCCATTGAAAACATCGCGGAGGACTTGTTGAAGCCTGCTGTTGAGGGTACCAAGAACGCATTGAGCGCGATCAAGGCTCACGGCAAGAATGTCAAGCACGTTGTAGTGACGTCGTCGTACGCCGCCGTCTGCGACTACTCCACGGAACACGACAGTTCCTTAACCAGAAACGACGACAGCTGGAACCCTATTACCTGGGACCAAGCTCTCGCAAATGGTCTCGCTGGATACGTGGGGTCAAAGAAGTTGGCGGAGCGCGCCGCATGGGACTTTATGGAGAAAGAACAGCCGGGCTTCACGCTTTCAGTAGCCAATCCGTCGTACGTGTTTGGACCGCAGGCCTTTGACTCACAAGTGAAGCAGACCCTCAACACCTCCGCAGAAATCATCAACCTGCTACTCAAGACGACGGCTGGAAGTGAGGTGCCGGAGCGTTTCGGCGGCTTTGTGGATGTGAGGGACGTGGCCGAGCTCCACTTGGCGGCTTTCGAGAAGGAGGAGGCGTGGGGAAAGCGCTTGTTGGCCAGCACCAGCCGTTACCACTCGCAGGTGGTGTTGGATATCATCCACGAGGCGTTTCCGGTGTTTGACGGCAAGATCGCCAAAGGCGAGCCGGGGTCAGGCGTAGAAAAGATCAGTAGTCTCGCCAAGATTGACTCTAGCCGGGCCCAGAAGCTCCTCGGTCACGCCTTTATCGATCTCAAGACCTCAGTGATCGATACTGTCTCCCAGATCCTCGATAATTAGAAACCATGTAGTTTCTGGTAGTACGGAAGACTCAAGACATCGCAATATGTTTAGACTCACAAGAGAAGTTTGACAGCGCGATAACGTATCGCCTAGTAAAGACTCAAGGACCCACTAGTCGCTGATCAGGCCACTACTTATCCTGTTTACTCTACTGTCGTCACTGCTGTTTATTGATGACCTCGCCTTGGGTGCAAAAATTGAATAGAGGGTATTCAGTGAGTACACCTGTGCACCGTATGCTCTTTTCATCGCGCCCACCAGGACGCTGTAAGAAGGGCGGTGAGCGAGACCCGTTCTTTTATGGGTGCTTAGCTAGAATGTTTTGGCTAGCGGGGCCATTAAGGGTTTATGCACACAGAGCTAACTGGCCTTAGACAGTGACGTGCCAATGACATAAAGGCAGTAATACGCGATTTCGTAATACGCCAAGGAGTAGCGGAGTCACGCGCTACGGGGTAGTGGGGCGTACTTAAGTAGGGTACAATACCTTTGGTTCTACAGTAACAATGACTACTACCGTATTTGTCTCTGGCGCCACGGGCTTCATCGCCCAACACGTTATCAAGCAATTGTTGGCCAACAAGTATGCTGTGGTCGGCTCAGTGCGTTCCGCGACCAAAGGCGACCACTTGCTGAGCTTGTTTGGTTCTCGCTTCAGCTACGAGGTTGTTGGCGATATTGTCGCGCAGCACGCTTTTGACGCGGCGTTGGAGAAGCACCCCGAGGTGCTGGTATTTTTGCATACAGCGTCGCCCTTCCGGTTCGACATTAGTGATGTTGAGAAGGAGTTGTTGATTCCTGCTGTTGAGGGCACCAAGAACGCATTGAGAGCGATCAAGGCATATGGTATCGTCAAACACGTTGTGGTGACATCTTCGTACGCTGCAGTTTACGACTTTGAAACCGAGACTGACAGAACCGTAACCATGACCGAGGACAGCTGGAACCACATTACCCGGGAGAAAGCTCTACAAAACAGCCTCTTTGGGTACGTGGGATCAAAGACGTTTGCTGAGCGCGCAGCTTGGGACTTTATGGAGACGGAGAAGCCGAGCTTCACGCTTTCAACCGTCAACCCGTCATTTGTATTTGGACCTCAGGCTTTTGACTCCGAGGTCAAGGACAAGCTCAACACGTCATCTGAGATGGTTAACCAGCTACTCAAGACTGCGCCAGGAAGTCCCATTCCCGATTATGCAAAGGGATTTGTGGATGTAAGGGACGTGGCCGAGCTCCACTTGGCGGCCTTTGAGAAGGAGAAGGCTTGGGGAAAGCGTTTGTTGGCCAACTCGAGCCGCTTCCACTCCCAGCAGATCTTGGACATCATTAACGAGGCATTCCCCGAGTTGGAAGGCACGGTCACCAAGGGCGAGCCTGGTACCGGGGATGAAAAGATTGAATGTCTCGCCAAGATTGACGTCACGCCAGCTCGTAACCTTCTTGGCCGCGACTTTATCGATCTCAAAACCTCCGTCGTTGATACAGTTTCTCAGCTCGTTAGGAAGTAGAAAGAATGAAGGTTACTTAGGAGTAGATTCCTCAGGAGTAGGCTCCTAAGGCGTAGGTTCCTCCGGAGTAGATTCCTCCGGAGTAGATTCCTCCGGAGTAGATTCCTCAGGCGTAATACAACCTTCCTTACGTACGCTTGCCGACCGTGATCATACCGGGGGAGAGGAAATAGACAGTTTTGGCTTATGAGTCTATGTGAATTGGGGCTAGAGGAGCGCAGCATGCAGATGAGTAGTGGCTGGAGTTTCGAAACAAGCCACCAGAAGGCCCCCTGTAAGCGGGGCGCTGGCACCTGTGCCTCAAAGATAAATACGGAATGTAACTCACAATAACCTTTCTAAAGTTTAGTTACATGTTGATCCATACAGCCTGGAAGTTGGTACCGATTTTACCTACTTACAAATATTTGTAAGTGACTATGGACCACTCTTTCCTTCCGCCTTTCCCTCCGCCTTCCGCCTTCCGCCTTCCGCCTTCCGCCTTCCGCCTTTCCTTTCGCCTTTCCCTCCGTCTTTCGTCTTTCCTTTTCGCCTTTCGCCTTTCCTTTTCGCCTTTCGCCTTTCCTTCAGCCTTCCGCCTTTCCTTCAGCCTTCCGCCTTTCCTTCAGCCTCCGCCTATCCTTCAGCCTTCCGCCTTTCCTTCAGCCTTCCGCCTATCCTTCAGCCTTCCGCCTTTCCTTCAGCCTTCCGCCTTTCCTTCCGCCTTCCGCCTTCCGCCTTCCTTCCGTTCTTCTCCTATTCGCGTAGCACTGCCTGGACGTTGGCTGAGATGCTTTTGGGTGCAAAATGGATATGAAGAAATCCGGATTCTTCCTGCAGTACGAGCTTACCAAGTCACAAGTTTCATACTTAACGAGAGCGACAAGGTTAGCAAGGCTTATAGTTGTTACTCAACGGCTCTACTCATCTAGATAGGGCATAGCTGCATAATTCTCGCGGAATGAGAGGAACCGGAAGCAATCCTCGTTTAGAAGCCGAGTAAATTGGTAGATGGCAGGTTAGCTAAACCACAACCCCGAATCGGAAAACGCACAGTCTCAGAAGCGGTATGAAGCTAACCTTTCGGATATAACCACCCGTTCATATTATGGTTTCACAATACCCAAAATGTCCGCTTAAACTTACCTTGACTGTTAAGAACTGGGTAAGAACATAGCTTGAGGCGCAAAATCAGAGTATACCCCAAAGATACTGCGGAGAGTCACTGTAGAGTCGATTCCAGCCGCTTCTGTGGCTCATTGACTATGTTCTGTGTCGAAACGTCCGTGGCAGGTACAGTGACCCAAGGACAGACGACGGAACATCTACAAACTGTATTTAGGATGAGATCACAATTGGGCGGCAGCGTTGTAAGTCAGAGAAGCAAGAAGAGAAAGCGGAGGGTGTATGTAGCGTCAGGCAGCCCGGCACTTCGCCTGGGTTTAGGCAAGAGAAATTAGAGCTCGATAATTCAGACAATAATTTAGACAATTATCGACTTTTGTGCCACACGAATGAATAGGAGTTATCTTCTCTATTCAGGAAGGACCAGGAAGGATCTACGCAACACTTTGCTTCTATCAAACTGTCAGGTATTTTTAGCCTCATTTGAGGGGTCTCTATTATCGACGTGAACCTGCAATGATGGCCATATTTTGGGACTATGCGCAATTACCCTTCAGTCCCTATCAAAAACCCGTCCTATCGGCCGAAGGCAAAACTGTTCACCAATACAACTCTATGCTTCGTTTTGTATTGCGTTGATGTCTGCATGACACTGCATAAGATTTGCGCTTGTCTCGCTTCTAGGAGACGTTTGGACTACAAGTTATGGATGCAATCAGGTTGTAGTCTGCATTAAGATGCCCGCCGGGAGTTTATTGTAGTAACCAACCATAGAGGAAGCGTATCTACCAAGAGTCACCAAGAGTCACCCAATGACTTCAGATTTCGAGTACCAGCCAGATCAGCACCAGATGTATACGTTTCCAAGCGGTAAGCAGCTACCATACCGCCCGCGTCATCGCACTGCTGATTATGTCCATGGTATCCAGCCAGGGAAAGATAACCGCAAGCGGTTACAAAATATAGGCTGAGCTTGAGCAAGATCTCGTGCTCTGAGGCAAGGCGTCGCGAATGCGGAAGCGAGCCATACGTATTTAAGCGGCTCATTTGGTCGTTGCAGGTACTAGCCAGCAAAGAATGGCAATCACAGTATTTGTTTCTGGCGCGACCGGGTTTATTGCACAGGTGTTGGTGAAGGACTTGTTGGCCAAGGGGTACCTAGTGGTTGGCTCAGTGCGTTCCGCCGCCAAAGGCGACCACTTGTTGAGCTTGTTTGACGCTGGGTTCACGTATGAGATTGTGGAGGATATTGGTGCTCCCCACGCGTTTGACGCGGCGTTGGAGAAGCACCCCGAGGTGCTGATATTCATGCACACCGCCTCGCCAGTCGGCTTTGGCACTGATAACATCGAGGAGGACTTGTTGAAGCCTGCTGTCGAGGGCACCAAGAACGCCATGAGCGCGATCAGGGACCACGGCAAGAACGTCAAGCACCTTGTGGTGACGTCGTCGTACGCCACGATGCTTGACTTTGCGACGGAGTATGATAAAAACACCGTGCGGAACGAAGACAGCTGGAACCCCATAACGCGGGAGCAGGCCCTCGAGAGCGGGTTCAATGGCTACTTGGCGTCCAAGGCGTTTTCGGAGCGCGCAGCATGGGACTTTATGAAGACGGAGAAGCCTGGCTTCACGCTCACTACCGTGCACCCGAACTATGTGTTTGGGCCACAGGCCTTTGACTCCGAGGTCAAGGAGACGCTCAATGTCACTGCAGAGATGGTCAATGTGTTCCTCAAGACCACTCCGGGCAGCGAGCTTCCCGAACACGCTGGCGGCTTTGTCGACGTGAGAGACGTTCTGGAGATCCACTTGGCGGCTTTCGAGAAGGAGGAGGCGTGGGGAAAGCGCTACTTGGTCAATTCCGGCCAGTTCCACTCCCAGGCGGTGGTGGATATCATCCACGAGCAGTTCCCCGAGTTGGACGGCAAGATCGCCAAGGGCGTGCCGGGTACAGGGCACGAAAAGGTTGAGAACCTCGCCAAGTTAGACAATAGCCGGGCCAGAAACCTCCTTGGCCGCGACTTCATCGACTTGAAGACTTGTATTGTAGACACCGTCGCCCAGGTGTTGAAGAAGTAGTGTAGTTCAACAAGAACAGGAGAGAGAGATAGAGAGACGAACAGAGACAGAGACACAGACAGAGAGACACAGACGTAGAGATGTAGACAGAGGGAAAAGTGAGAGAAGTGCAGGTAAGAGATGTACTGTCAAGTGATCAGGCGATAGGTTGTGGAACGCAGAAAACGACTTCATCCGCCGTACTACTACTTTCACTACTACTCCACTACTAATCCCACCAATTTCACTCCAGTCATCGTTCAGCCTTCACATCGCTTCCCAGATCCCCCACCAATCCCCATCTTTCATCACCTCCCCTCGTACCGCAACTCTAGTCGCTGGTTACTAATCGTCTTGGGGTGCAAAATGCGGAAATGTAGCCGCTGGAACATTTTATCCGGGGTCGTTCAACTTTGTCATCCAGGGTCCGCGATGAGCGAGGTGAGAGAAGGGTGTAGAGTAGAGTAGAGCAGAGCAGAGGGTAGAGTGGAGTATAGAGTAGAGGTGAGGATGACCTACAACGACGTATGCAATTGTACTCCTGGTCTGACGATTGCAAGCCATGGAGTTCCACTACTAATTACTTTGCAGCGGAAACACGCTCTAGAAGCAACGTGCGCGCGCGGCGTGTAGGCGCAACACTATTCCGCCACCTGCGAGCGCCGAGGCCGCTTACTCAACCTTGCTGGCGGCGTTTGCAACTCCGCTTGCTGCTCCGTGCTTACGCCACTTCTGCTCCGTGCTTACGCCACTTCTGCTCCGTGCTTACGCCACTTGCTGCTCCGTGCTTACTACACTTGATATTGGTTCTATAAAAGGCCACCGCGCCCGTAGTTTAAGCAGTAGAGACACCATGACTACAGTATTTGTTTCTGGCGCTACAGGTTTTATTGCACAGCAGTTGGTGAAGGAGTTGTTGGCCAAGGGTTACCTGGTGGTTGGCTCGGTGCGTTCTGCCAGCAAGGGTGACCACTTGGTGAGCTTGTTTGGCTCTCGCTTCAGCTACGAGGTTGTAGAGGACATTAGTGCTCCCCACGCGTTTGACGCGGCGTTGGAGAAGCACCCCGAGGTGCTGGTGTTCTTGCACACCGCGTCTCCCTTCCAGTTCAACATTACCGACATTGACAAGGAGTTGTTGATTCCTGCTGTGGAGGGCACCAAGAACGCCTTGAGCGCGATCAAGGCTCACGGCAAGAACGTCAAGCACGTTGTGGTGACGTCGTCGTACTTGTCCATCATCGATGTCTCTGTGGAGACCGACAAGACCGCAACCAGAACCGAGAGTGACTGGAACCCCGTGACTCGCGAACAGGCGCTTCTGAATGGCTTCTTTGGGTACCTGGCGTCCAAGACGTTTGCCGAGCGTGCCGCCTGGGACTTTGTAGAGACCGAGAAGCCGAGCTTCACGCTCGCGACGGTGAACCCGCCGTACGTGTTTGGTCCCCAGGCTTTTGACTCCGAGGTGAAGCCAACCCTCAACACCTCGCTGGAGGTGATCAACAAGTTGCTCCAGGTGGGTCCCGGCGAGGAGTTTGACGCGGTAGCTACAGGCTTTGTGGATGTCAGAGACGTGGTGCACGCCCACTTGGTCGGATTTGAGAACAAGGAGGCGTGGGGCCAGCGCTTATTGACCAACTCTGGCCGTTTCAGCGCACAGGGTATCTATGACATCATCCACCAGGAGTTTCCCCAGTTGAAGGGCAAGGTCACCGCCGGCGAGCCCGGCAGCGACCGCGAGAAGCTCGAGGCGCTCTGCACAATCGACAACAGCAAGACGCGCAAGCTCCTTGGACGCGACTTTATTGACTTGAAGACGTGCATAACCGACACTGTTGGCCAGATACTCAGAACCCAAAACTTCTAGGGATAGATGGGATGAGAGGTTGTCGAGAAGTCGATGACAAGTAGAATTTATTGATAACTAGTAGAATTTATTGATAACAGGTAGAATAAGATATTGACAACAAAGACAGTACAGGTGTAAAACATTATCTGGGGTAATTTTGATTCAGGGTCTAGATGACTAGATAATCATCCCTCAGGTCCGTGTGTCGGAGACTGCTTCTCCGAGCAGTCACGCTTCATGCTTCATGCTTCAAGCGTTTAACCGAGACGTATCCTTCAGCCTTATCTGAGCAGAGCAGAGCCACACCCTAGGAGTGTCACTGCAGTCTCCTCTACTCTCTACTCTCTACTCTCTACTCTCTACTCTCTACTCTCTACTCTCTACTCTCTACTCCTCTACTCTACACTAATATACTCCACTCTCCTACTCTACTCTCCTACTCTACACTACTCCACTCCACTCCACCACTCTTCCCATACTACTACTCTCCGCGGGACACGCATCCATGGCCTAGTGGACCAGCGGCTGTTCTCGTGCGCCAGATCACGTGCTTATCGATCATCCTCAAACGTGACTAGACAGCACACGGGACAGCACACGAGACAGGGCCAGCGGGAATGCGACGGTGCGAGCAGAACGGAAGACCGGCAGTTGTGGTAGCGATGGCCGTGACGGCAGACGAGCGCGATGGCCGCCCGTCCGCGAGCTTGTTAACATCTTCAGGTAGCGCTGACCGGAATCGGCTCGGAGTCGGCCCGAATATTGCTGGGTCTCGTGCATATATATAGCTCCATCGCCAGGTGGTGCTTGACGAAACAAGGATGGACGTGAAGAGCTCGAGGGTGTACAAGGCGGGTCGGTCCGTCTTGTCTTTCTTGATAGGCCAGTGGTTCTTTGTGTTTCTCGGTGTCTTTATCGCGTTGGCGCACTCGTACCCCCAGTTTGCCAAGCAGGGTGGAATGATAAGGGCACAGTACCTGATCGGGTACGGTGCGGTAGCGGTAATCTTCTTGATCAGCGGGTTGACGATGCTGACGCGCGACTTGTTGCGGAACGTGGCTAACTGGCGGGCGCACTTTACGGTGCTCTCGTTGAGTTTCTTGATCTCGCTGTCTATAATCTATGGCATCGCGAGCGGCATCAAGCGTGCACACGACGGCGAGATATCGGACTGGTTGTTGGTCGGATTGATTGTGACGCACGCGTGTCCGACGACGGTGAGTTCGAACGTGGTGATGACGAAGGCGGCTCGAGGAAACGACGTGTTGACCCTCTGCGAGGTTTTTATCGGCAACGTCTTGGGCGCCTTTATCACGCCGGCCTTGGTCCAGTTGTACATGCTGGGATCGTGGGAGTTTGGCAACCCGCTGCACCAGGCGGACCACGACATCCTGGTGAAGCAGTTGTACGCGCGTGTGATGAAGCAGATTGGCCTTTCGGTGTTTGTGCCTCTCTTTGTTGGCCAGGTGGTGCAGAATATCTGGCCCAAGCAGGTCAAGTGGGTCGCTGCACGGTTCTACTTGGGCAAGGTTGGGTCGGTCATGTTGTTGTTGATCATGTTCTCCTCCTTCAGCACCGCGTTTGCACAACACGCCTTCACGCTGGTGTCGCACCAGTCTATTATATTCTTGGTCTTCTTTAATATCGGCATCTACTTGTTCTTCACGGCGATCAGCTACGCCTACGCGCGGCCATGGCCCGTCAAGCACTACTTGAACGAGCCGCCGACGGAAGACCTGACGCGCGTGTACAAGGTGATGTACGCCATTTTCAAACCCTTTTACTACTCTCGTCGGGACACTGTTGCAATCATGTTGTGCGGTCCCGCGAAAACAGCCGCTTTAGGGGTACTGCTCTTGTCGTCGCAGTACGGTCTGCATAACCCAAACTTGGGAATTTTGCTTGTGCCGTTGGTGTTGTACCAGGCAGAGCAGGTTGCAACAGCACAGATTTTGGTCAACTTTATGCGCCGCTGGATTGAAGCCGAGGAGGTTGTGCCTATCGACGTGGAGACGGAAGGACACGAACAGGATGCATTGATAGCCGCTAGTACTCTGGCACAGGCATCATACACCACAAACGATGTGCTGCTGCTGCACTCACTGGCCATAAAGAAGGATCCGGCAGTGGTTGAATCGGCGGTGGGGTCACAGATACCACCACTGACCGAGGGAATACAACCACAATCCGCGGACACGAAGAAATAGGCCATACAGGTGCTAGCTACACCCGGATAATTTATTGTGGGCAGCGCTCGCTCCTATTTATCATACATTTTAATATATACACCCAGTACGATAAACACCCATAAACAGCCAGTTCGATAAACACCCGTTAAACAGCACGATAAACATCCAGGGCCTAAAAGCGAAACTCCCCCAATTGATTCTCCAAGTCATCAATAATGCTTGTCAACTCAGCCTTGTTCTCCACCAAAGCCTGCAATTCGTCAAACTTGCGCTGCTTAGTGTAGTCCGTAATCAAGTTTTCAACCAAGAACCGCTGCTCATTCATCACCATCAATTGTTCGCGCAATAAACGAATCTCACGCTTTGTGAGTTTTGGCTCCTCTGGGAGAGCGCGGGTCGCCTCTTCAATCACCTTTTGCTCTTGCAATAATTTTGTCTCCTGTCGTTGCTTGTACTCCTCACTCAACGTCTTAAACTCTGTCAAGCTATCCTGGAGGAACATAACGAGACTCTGGTAGATGCTCGCGATCACTTTTGACTCTAGCGACGGCGTGTCCACCTTCTCGGCAACGTACTTATTTCGGAACCCCACCGTTTGGGTCTCAAAATCCTTCAAGTAGTCGACTAGCCTGCTACTCAATTTCAAAGGATTTTCTCCAGGACCCAGAGTAGCTTGCTCATACTTGGGAAGCAAGAGCTGAATCTGCGACTTGATAAGCACAAGCAGGCCGTAGGACTCAAAAACCTCGCCAAGCGTGCCCTGTGACTGCGTCTGGGCACGTTTCCAGTCATGAAGCAAGTCGTTTTTGCAATCCACACAGCACCTAAAACTCAAGTTTGAGCCGCTCAGAAGCAGCTCCATGGACGCGTTAACCGACGGCGAGTAGTTGAGCGCAGGCAATTTAGCGATAAATGCAGAGAGCGGAACCACCATGGAGCACCCTTTACGCTGCACGAGCGGGTCGTCGCACACAATCTTGCCGCACACGCGACAGTGGTGCTTGCGTAGTAATAGTCCAAAGGCAGTAAAGCATATTCGGCAGTTGTGGACCTGGCTATCGTCGTCCCAGTCTACCGTAGCCGCTGTAGGCGCAAACAAGGACCACCCCCTTTCCAGCGGAAACAAGGACCATGCCCTTTCCAGCACCAACAGGTTTACAAGCCGAATAAAGCGGTTCTGGGTCTTGTGGCGCCCCAATTCCTTAACCTCCGCCACTTCGTGCCGCTTCTTTACAAACGCCGCCGTAACGTCTCGGTAATTAGTCACCTGTCCAACGCGTAGGTCCGGCTTGTTGCCGTAACATGTCGGACACACCAACGACCATATTCCCGCCAGACTGGCGTCGTAAACCGGCACACCAGCTTCTCCGCTCGAGAGCTTGGTCTTGTCGTGGCAGTGGTCGCTGCAAAAGAGCAACCCGCACTTGCGGCAGTTGGCCATGCCGTTGCGGACCCCCAACACCTTCACACAGGTATCGAACGAGCACCGCGACGAGCCTGGCGACGGCTGTTTCCAGTGGCGCCGCGACACGCGCGCCCGCAGCGGTGTGGACACGCTGTGGGCGTGGGACCGCACGTCCTCGCTCGCGACAGCGGGCTCCGTCCCGTCGCTAAAGCTGAAACCGCCATTCGTGTCTAGCAAGTCAATCTGGAGCTTGCCGGGCTTGCGCGGCGACGTCAGCGCGGCGACAGGCCGCGCCGCGGCGCGGTACGCCGCGGCGCGGACCGTCTCCCTCAGCACGATACTGCTGTCGCCCTTGCTTGGAGTATCTGGCGCCACCACCATCGCCACCACCGCGTGCGCCACGTCCATGTGCTGGTCAAGCTCGCGGGCCGAGTAGGTGTCGAGACCGCACGCGGGACACCTCGCCTCTTCCTTCTTCTCCTTCTCATCCTTCTCATTCTCGCTCTCGCCGGGAGTCCCGAGCACACGCTTCGAGCTCCGCGGGTTCATGCCATAGGGGAAAATCAGGCACGTAAACGTAAATGTATTACAAAAGTACTAAAAGTATACAAATCTATTGAGTTCTTCCTCTTCCTTCTTCCTTCCTTCTTCCTTCTTTCTTCCTTCTTTCTTCCTTCTTTCTTCCTTTCTTCTTCCTTCCTTCCTTCTTCCTTCCTTCCTTGATGGAATGTCATGAGTGTTGCTCAATGGCATCTTTATGTCATTTTTATGGGGTTCTTCGCGTTTCTTGTTTGTCCGTCTCCTTAGCATTTATCTCACGATCTCCATGATCCTTCTCATAATCTCCATGATCCTTCTCATGATCTTCCTCCTCCCTCCTTCCTCCTCCCTCCTTCCTCCTTCCTTCTCCCTCCTCCCTCCTTCCTCCTCCCTCCTTCCTCCTCCCTCCTTTCTTCCCCCTCCCTCTACTCCACCCTCACCAACACCACCGTAATATCATCCTCTTTACCCCCCAAGTACTTTTGGCCCGTCAACCGCGACAACTCCTGGGCAAATGCGGACGGAAAGTTGGCGTCCCGCGATACCCGCACAACCTCCTTCACAAACGTGCTAGCCGCCACGTCCAACGCCACACCCTGACCGTCCAACTGGTCACGCAAAAACACCTCAATGTCCCCTGTAACCACATTGTCCACCACCCCGTCAGTAGCAAACATCACCACGTCCCCAGACTGCACTGGCCACGCGTACGCGTCCGCCAGCGAAGGAAGGTCCACAATGTACCGCCGCCCTTCCGCAGCCGCTTTAGCCGCCACCACCGCAGGAATCTTTGTGAGCTGGTACGGCGTGTTGAAGCCGTGTGTCTGCGACTTGGTCTCGTTCACGAGCCTGTAGTCGCGAAAGAGGCCGCACCACGAGTCCCCCAAGTTGGCCACGTGCAACGTCAGCCGCTCCGCTTCGTACACCCCGAGACAGCACGTTGTGCCGCCAACCTCCACCTGCGGAGACGCCAGCACGTCCGCAAACGCCAGCTCGAGCAAGTCCCGCGGACTTGTGCTGGCGCCCCCCTCAAACCGTGCTCTGAGCAGCGCACACAACTCGCGCGAGATCGCCAGCGAGTCGTAGCCCGCCTCCGACCAGCCGCCCACACCGTCAGCGACCCCAAACGCCACGTCCGCGCCGCGACGCCCCACAAACAAGTTGTCCTCGCCCAGCGGCGACGTCTCCGCGGGCGTACGCTTGCGGTGCGAGAAGGCATTGGGCGGCTCCCGCACCTTTGCCTGGAACGCCACCGCCACGGTACACGAGCCGTACCGCGCTAGCGGCGCGTCAAAGTTTGCTGCCGCCGCCGCCAGCGGCGGCGCCGGCGGCACGCCAGCGTCCGCCGGCGCGTCCTCGCTCAGGGTATGGCCCTTGTCCTCGCTCCTGCGCCACACACTATTAAGCAGAAACGGGCGGACGGACCCCACGGATCCCCAGACGCCCTTCACGCCCTTCACGCCCTTCACGCCCGTCACGCCCTTCACGCCGCCAACACTCACTCGCAAAGCCAACATCGCGAGCACGAGCACCAAACACGCAACGAGTCGCTGCCTTTGCATGCTGGCCAATCAGCCGCTTGCGGAAAAAACAAAAATTGAACAAAAAGTCAACTTCATCAACAGTTTAATCACCACCAACACCAACGATGTCAACAGTGAACGTCTTGAGGTACGTGCTTTTGGGTGCTGGCGTTGCGTACGGCGCGACGCACCGCTTCTCGTTGGAGTCGGCGGCGCACGGCGAGGCGCAGGCGGCGCGCTGGCTGGCGGAGGAAAAGTTGATTAGGCAGGCAAAGGCGGCGTACGCGCGCGCGCAGCCCAAGAAGGCGGAGACGGGCACAATTAACTGGGAGGACCCGAACTTGGACTTTGGGCAGGTTGTGGAGAAGTTTGTGCTGAGCTTGGACAGTTTGTAGTAATACACATAATACACAGAGATATGAGATATTGTAGGGGAGGGAGGGAGAGATCTTGTAGGGGAGGGAGGGAGAGATCTTGTAGGGGAGGGAGGGAGAGATATTGTAGGGGAGTGAGAGAGTGAGAGAGTGAGATGAGTGAGAGGAGTGAGGAGTGAGGAGTGAGGAGTGAGGAGTGAGAGTGAGGAGTGAGAGTGAGAGAGTGAAGGAGGTGGTGAAGAGTGGATGGACGATTGATTATGTAATACTTACTAAGAAGAGTAAGACTGGGAAGAGAGTGCGAAGAGAGTGAGAGTGATAGTAGAGTGAGAGTGAGAGAAGGAGGAGAGGAGGAGAGGAGGAGAGGAGGAGAGGAGGAGAGGAGGAGGACAGCGTTGATGGTACTGCATATAATCATTTGAAGAGTATACTAGTAGAGTAGGAGAGTAGACGAGACTAGTGATGGTAAGCTGGGGAAAGAGTAGGGGCTCTAGAGTGAGGTCTAGGGTCTAGAGAAGAACAGGAGAGAGTAGAGTAATAGTAGAGAGGGCAGAGTAGTAGAGAGGGCAGAGTAGTAGAGAGGGCAGAGTAGTAGAGAGGGCAGAGTAGTAGAGCGGGCAGAGTAGTATAGCGGGCAGAGTAGTAGAGCACCGCTGAAAAATCCTTCTAGCAAAGGTCCCGAATGCCTGTTTAGAGAGGTTGACATTCAGAGATTGCCACATATCGTTCAGAGTAAGAAGGTTTGCCACCAGAATGCCACATATTCTTGAGCTACCACATATTCTTTTAAGAGAGGCTGACATATTCTTCATTGCCACGTATTCAGATTGCCACCTAAAGTCACAATCTATCACTAACAGACAGTAATTGTAGAAGAGAAGAAGAGAAGAGAAGAGAAGAAGAGAAGAGAAGAAGAGAAGAGAAGAAGAGAAGAGAAGAAGAGAAGAGAAGAAGAGAAGAGAAGAAGAGAAGAGAAGAAGAGAAGAGAAGAGTAGATATTCACATCCTGCACAAAACTACACCAAATTCATTCTCAAATGTGGAGTCAGCCGATTACCGAGCCAGCCAGAGTCTACTACTCTTCTATCTTCGTCTTGCCCAATCCTAATGCAAGGGAGACTCCCATTCGCCGATTCGGCCACAATAGGTATGTACCCCGTCCCGTCGACCTTCGACCTTCGACCTTCGACCCTCGACCTTTGCCCGTCGCCAGTACTAACCAGCAGTTCGTGCTCACCAGAAGGATGCTTACATCGAGCTGTCCTTCCTCGGACGCATCCAGGAGGTGGTGCTGCTCGCAAAAGGCCAGCGCTTTGTCAATAGCCACCCCGCTGAACTCGCAGTCGCCGCCAAAGCATTGTACCTCGCACTCACCACCGTGATTGGCGCACGCACTTTGGGCGAGGAGTACGTTGACTTGGTCTACGTTGACCGCCGCGGTCGCTCCTTGCCGGGACTCCTTCGCAGGCTCGGATTTGTTGCAGCATACGCCATCGTGCCGTACATTGTCACACGCATAGCTCGCCGCCACCGCTCGCTGGCCGAGGACAAGGGCGAGCGCGGCGCGCTCGCCCGCTTCCTCGCATCGTACCCCGCGGTGCTCGACACCTTGGTCAATATCCACATTGCAGTGTTTTACTTTCTGGGCCACTTTTACCTGATATCAAAGCGCGTGTTTGGAATGCAGTATGCGTTTGGCCACAACCGCGACCCCAAGAAGCTCAAGGCGGCGGGAAACTACCTGGCTCTCGGCGCCATAATACTATTGCAGTACGCGCTACAGGGAATTCTCTCGGTGCGGGCGCACGCCCAGCGCTCTCAGGATACAAAGACGCTCGACGCCAGCACGGAGGACACTGGCGTGGTGCGGCTGGTGCAGACGCTCCGGTCAGCGGCGCTCGCAGGACACGTGGCGGTAGACTTGCTGGACGCGACCCAGCTCCCGTACTTGCCGGAGCTGGCGCGCCTGTGCATGTTGTGTCTCACCCCGATGACCGATCCGGCCGCCGCAATGTGCGGTCACCTCTTTTGCTGGTCGTGCATCATTGACTGGATCCGCGAGCACCCAGACTGTCCGTTGTGCCGCCAACAGTGCTTGGAACAGCACTTGCTTCCATTGAGGTGAAGTGGGGGAAGGTGGGGAGAGGTGAAGTGGGGGAAGGTGGGGAGAGGTGGGAAGGAGAAGGGAAGGAGAAGGGAAGGAGAAGGGAAAGAGAAGGGAAAGAGAAGGGAAAGAGAAGGGAAGGAGAAGGGAAAGAGAAGGGAAAGAGAAGGGAAAGAGAAGGGAAAGAGAAGGGAAAGAGAAGGGAAGGAGAAGGGAAGGAGAAGGGAAGGAGAAGGGAAGGAGAAGGGTAATAAGGATAAGAAGGGGTAAGAATAAAGGAAGATAAAGGGGAATAAAGATGGAAAGAGAAACAGGAAGGGCGGAGGACAAAGAACGAAGGATGTGGAGAAGGTAGAAGAGAGAAGGGAGATGGAATAATAAGAAGGGAGATCGACCCCTGAGGCGTTATTAACCCATCACCTATTGTTCTGGCCCTTTGTGCACAACAAAGCAGACAGGAAGGCGGAAGGAGGAAGGAGGAAGGTAGGAGCAATTCTCCATCAACATTATCGAATTTTACTCGCATTAGGCTTTCGGATTTAGCACGGATCACGGAAGTAAAATGGGTCTACACCCATTTCCCCGACTGTTGTACACCAATAAGCAAAGAGTAGCAGAGCAGTGGCTCCAGCCCCAGTGCCGCCACTGCTACTTGGCTTGGTCGCTCGAACCGCCGTGATTGTAGACATTTATCGTTTTTAGTATTGCATTTTGGATGTTTCTGATTTTCATGAAACAAGATGTCAAGGCGGCTAGCAGTGGACAAGATTGGTGGTACGTGCAATGGCGAGCTCGTTTTCGCAGTCAAAGGGGACCGCTCTTCACAACTTGGAGAGTGCCGAGGGTGCGGCGACACACCACCGCGGCGTGTCCGTGCTGGGCTCCGTCGGCGGTGCTGTCCCTGGCGCCGTACTCCTGGCGCGCGAGGCCTACACACCTCTCCGGCCCGATCCTGGGCGGCCATTGCCTCAACGCGTGTTATCGCTCTTGTGGCGTCTTGCACACATGTTCGTCGCGGCGTGTCTGCGCCAAAAGACATTGGTGTTTGCGGTGGTGACGTTTGTGTGCCTCTCGCTCTTTACGCTGATACCCTTCTTGCCGCATTGGACGGCCGCGCCGCCGCGGGTGGTGATTATACTTGCCGCAAACGAGGGCGGTGGTGTGATTCGGTGGAAGCTGCCGCAGGAATGGTCCGTCGAGCGGCTGCTGATTGCAAACAAGAAGAAGTTTGCGCGCCAGCACGGCTACGGCTTGACCATCAAGGATATGGCAATCAAGAAGCGCTATTCGCACGAGTGGCGCGAGCTGTGGGAGAAGGTGGACATTTTGAAGCAGACGATGCGCCAGTACCCCAACACGGAATGGTTCTGGTGGCTAGACTTGCACACGTACATTATGGAGCCCCAAATCTCGTTGGAGGAGCATGTGTTTGACGTGATAAACAACGTGACTTACCGCACGCTAGAGACCTTCAACCCGTTGGGATTACCGGTGGACATCCCGTACACAGACTACTCGCTGCCGATTGATCTCCTCATCACGCAGGACTGCGGCGGCTTCAACTTGGGCTCCTTTTTGATACGCCACTCCGAGTGGCTGGAAATGCTCTTGGACACCTGGTGGGACCCTGCAATGTACGAGGAAATGCACATGAAGTGGGAACACAAAGAGCAGGACGCGTTGGAAACCTTGTTTTCGACACAGTCGTGGGTTAGAGAGCGCACCGCTTTCTTGCCGTTACGCACAATCAACGCATTCCCGCCGGGAGCATGCTCGGAACAGGCCGACGACCCGCAATTCTTCTTCAAAGAAGGCGACTTTATGGTGAACATGGCAGGCTGTGAGTGGGGCCGCGACTGCTGGGGCGAAATGGAGCATTACAAGGCCTTGTCCAAGCGCCTACACAAGCGGTGGTGGAAATTTTCGTAAAAAACGCCCGTTTGACGCGCAAAAAGGACGACGGACTGGCCGTTGGCGACGGGTGTTATAGATAGGCATATATAACCACGACTAGACTGCAAAGTAGACCAGGAGCCTCCACCACGAGCTTCCACCAGCCCTTGACAAGTTATTTAGTGTCACGTGATGATGGAAGTTTAGATATTTGGGAATAAATATTACACGGCAACACCCTGGTTAGCCACACAGGCAACGGTTCCATCTACACAAGCTGTGAGAGAACGCGGTAATCGTCCAGTGTGTACTTTATAAAGCATGTCTGATAGCTTCTGGTTTAACGACAACGCGTTCCTGGCGAGTGGTGGCACAGGAAGCAGCGGTGACTTTGGCGGAACGTTTACCAGAGAGAATGAGCCGGACGAGTACTTTAACGATTTGTTTGACTCGAATGCCGGTCAAAAAGAGAGCCAGGCTCATCAGATGGGGCTGATGCAAGCTTCTGCTCAGCTGTCGGGGCAGCAGACGCCGCAGGACGAGCCACAGCTCGGTAACATGAACCCACAGATGTTTATGAGGCAACAACAGCAAAGTCAGCCGCCGAATCTGCACCAACAAAACCCACAAAACAAGCAGAACCAGCAGCACCAGCAGAACCAGCAGAACCAGCAGAATGCGATGAATCGCAACAAGAAGGAGAATATCTTAAATATGCGCCAGCAGATTATGCAGCAGCAGATGCTTCAGCATCGGCAGCAGGGCCAGGGTGCAGTGCTGAAGCTGTCTCCGAGTAATAGCATGAACAGCCAGCAGTCTCAAGGGATGATGCGTCCCAAGACCATTGAGATGGATGGAATGCATGCTAGAAACCAAAACCAGAACCTGGGTGCTCAAGTATCGGGGTCTTCATACCAGGTTGCGTCTCCGCAGATGGGTGGAGCGAGTATGAGTATGCTGAATCCCCAGCAGTTGGGTGGACAAGTGGGTGCGGTTGGTGGCATGGTGTCTCAGCAGCTGCAGGGAGCAGCATCAGAAGATGGCGCTGGAGACCAGCTGGCGGGTAAACAGGAATTGAGCAAGCCGCAGCAAGCGCAGATTGCACAGTTGCAGATTGAGCTCTTTCTCACTACGTTGTACGACTACATGTCTCGACGGGGCCTGCCAATTACCGAACCCCCCTCCGTTAATAATAAGCGAGTCAATTTGTTCTTTTTCCATTACCTCACGCAACGGTTTGGCGGCCCGCGCCAATTGTTAAAGTGGGCTCAGCAGCCTATTCAAAGCGGACCACTTCAGAACAGTCCTTGGGTCACAATTGGCCAACGCTTGGGCCTCTATGAAGGAATTAATGTGCAAGATCAGCAGGCACGTGAAATGATTGATCGCGAAATCAGCAATTGTTACGCCAAGTACTTGTTTCCTTATGAACAGTATAATAGCACTGCTGAAGGAAGCAAGGATATCCAGCAAAGGAAATTGCAATTCCAAAAGCAACTCCTCTATCGCTTTCAACAGAAGCAGCAGCAAAATCAGCAGAATCAGCAGAATCAACAGAATCAACAGAATCAACAGAATCAACAGCTTCAACTCCAACAGCAGCAGGCACCCGTGTCACTGGTGCCGTCTCACGCTGGGACACCCCACTCACAAAATGGTCTGAACATCTCACCTGCCGCCATGATTGGTAACTCTCCTGCAGTAGCAAGCGTGCCTACTCCTGGATTTTCGCAACAAAGTCCAGGTTCTAGTCTGGCTCCGACTCCACAGATGAGGAATATGTCGAGAGTCAGTAATTCATCGGTGCATAACTCACCTGCCACTACTCCAAGTCTTCAAAATATGCCTGCACCTGGACGCTTGGGAGGAATTCAAAACCAGTCACAGTCTAATATTCAGTTACAGCCATCTATGCAATCACAGCCGCAACAGATGATGCAACAAGTTTCAGAAGGGTCACCCACGTTACCTGGAGATTCTCAACAAAGGGCGCGTGTAAAATCGAAAAGCATTCAAAGACCTCAAAGTGCAAGCCAGGCTCAACAGATTCAAAATTCTCAAATTCAAGGTCAGCACAAACAACAGAGCAGGATGAATAGTGCGACGTCACTGATTGCCCTTGATGTGGCTAAATCGTCTTCTAACAATGGCTCGGGCGAATCTACCCCGATGATATCGCTGGCTGATGTTAATTCTAAGCCCTCTTCCAAACTGGAACCTACAATGGTTAAAAACTATGTTGCAGCCTGCAATATTATTGAAACACACGGAGGATACCCAATCAAGGAAATATCCTTGGCAGCTGGAGAAATCGAGGCCACCAAACCTGTTTACCTTTTTGCGCCAGAATTGGGACTCGTGAATTTACAGTCTTTGATTATGGGGCTTCAAAATTATTCAAACATAGACAGCGGAGAAATAACAACGTCATTGAATACACTTTTGGTTATTACATCAGACGCAAACTTTTCATTCAGAATTGGCGAATGCCTCGAATTGCTTGAATCTTTGTCGATCCTTGGATTGAAGCTCCTCAAGAAGATTGAAAATCTGACTGACGACTCTGAAGAACTGGAGAAAAATGCAGTTGACATACTGAGCTCAAATACCTCGATCGACAAAGTGTTTAAGAAGTATGTTGGTAAAACTGAAACAGACATGTTTGGAGAAGACATGAATTTTGTGGTTGACTCGTTGACCGGACAAGTTGTAGAAGATGACGACTCTGACATGGATATTGACGATTTGTTTTCAAACCCAATTTCTGAATCAAATACGCCAACTCCGGAAGTTGAAAACTCCAATCCTATTGAGTTTGGAATTCTCGATTACATGTCGAGATTGATGGCGTTCAAGGAGGAGAACCGGCACCACTTTAGTACCTTACAAACCAAGAGTGCGGCCAACACTCAAGTGTGGCTTGTGGATCAGTTGATCACAGTGACGATGGTATTGAGAAATATTTCTCACGCTGATTACAACAAAGAGACAATGGCGGCAAACCCTTGCTTAAAAGATTTAATATTTGCTATCGTTGAAAGTATTGGCCTGAACGGTGAAAAGTTTGCTTTCCACCGCAAAATTCTTTCTTTGTTGAAGGACTGTCTTGTAACGTTGGACAATATTGCCTTCTACATTGAATTGAGAACATTAAAGGAGGCCTTTTTAACGTTTGTATTGGTTATCTCCTTTGGACCTGAACTCGACATGACTTCGGACATCAAGCAGATTAGCTTGGATACCCACAAGTCTTTTGCGTTTGGAATTGACGCTTTTACCAAGATTATCGTTAGAGAGCCTCACAATAGGTCGTTAATGCAGGCTGTATTAACGGGCACATTCCAAATTAATCAGTCGGCAATATACACGAATAGAGCACCTTTGGATATCTCTTCGCAGGACCAGGAAGACACGAGGCGTTTGGCAGTGGCGTACCTTTCGGGCGATGCTAACGAGTTGGCAAATGGAAGGTTATTGACACGTGCTTTCCAAATGATGATGTCGATTTTGCCGTACGATGTCAATAGTTATGAGTTTTCAAAATTCGCCTTCATTCGTGCTCCGACCTTGTGCCAAGCAGTATTTGGAACTAAGTTAATCTTGGATATGGTACCGGATGATGCCGGCGTCAAGATTGAACGCCTTCCACTTGAGTGGCTCCATGCGAACAAGAAATTAATACTAAGCAACTTGTCTCGCTTCGCCGTTGCCCTAGTTCCCGAGACAGGCAAGTTCAATCCCTCCTCCACCGAGTTCCAGGTTCTCACATTGACATTAACTAAACTTTTGATTGTTGTCAATTCGTTAGTGGGAAGTGCAGTGGCTACAAGAGACTCTGCAGCAGTGACCGGAGACAGCAGTTGCGACGTGGTTCTCAAGGATATCTCAAGCTTGGCTCGTATAGCCCCCGATGCAAACTATGCGCTAGACACCTACTTGACCCCTAAAATTGACTTTCACTTGGGACAGGAGGTTGTACGTCTTCTCACTATGCTACTCGACCTTGCATCCTAATTTGGTTTTACATTAGATTTTGAATGAAGCTTTTTAGAATGACTTTCTCTACTAGTTTCCGGAGCTATACTCGAGCAGCTATACTCGAGCAGCTATACTCGAGCAGCTATACTCGAGCAGCTATACTCGAGCAGCTATACTCGAGCAGCTATACTCGAGCAGCTATACTCGAGCAGCTATACTCGAGCAGCTATACTCGAGCAGCTATACTCGAGCAGCTATACTCGAGCAGCTATACTTGAGCAGCTATACTCGAGCAACTATACTCGAGCAGTTATACTCGAGCAACTATACTCGAGCAACTATACTCGAGCAGCTATACTCGAGCAGAGCTATACTCAGAGCGAGTCGTCGCGGGTCATAGTGGTCCTGAGCTAACGGCTCTGAGCGCAAATTTTTGGATTTTGTGATTAACAACTCCCGATGGAGTAGTATTTTCCGCTGATAAGATATGAGCCTCGTAACAACGCTTAATACGGGGTATCTTATGGGAGGGGTTAGGATGATGCGGATTGAGGTTGACGGATAGAGACAAGATTCGCAGAATTAGGGGTTGTGGAGATAAACAGGAGGTGGTATAAATATTGATTGTGGCAGCTTCCTATAGAATACACGTTAACTACAAACATCAGTAGTCCAGATTGGAGTAATGGCAACGGCAACAGTACAAACCGCAAGCGAGCCCTTGGGCGGAGCCAAGCAGGGCATGATGGTGGGCGAGCACACCTTGCCTGCTAGTTGGTGGAGCTCTGAGAAGGTATTTGAGTTGGAGAAACGTGCAATCTTCCACAAGTCATGGTTATTCTGCACGCACTCTCTGCGCTTTACGAAGCCTGGCGACTATTACGCATTCACGATAGCCGGGATCAACTTTTTCATTATCAAGTCAAGGGCTGACGGCAGTTTAAATGCGTTTCACAATGTTTGTCGCCATCGCGCCTATCCAATCGTGAGGAAAGACCAAGGGTCTTCCACTGTTTTGGGGTGCAAGTATCATGGCTGGAGCTACACGTCAGACGGCAAGTTGAACAAGGCGCCTCACTTTGACAATGTCGAGGGCTTCGTTAAGGAGGAAAACTCCCTTTTTGCGATTAAGACGCACGTTACAGAGCAAGGACTCGTATTTGTCAACTTCAACAGCAGTAGCTCTGATGGATTTCTTCCGTTTGACGAGTGGTTCAAGGGTTTGAATGTGGAGCTCAATGAGATGGACTTTTCGGATTACGAGTACCATATGTCATATGAATTGGACGGCAAGTTCAACTGGAAAACGTTAATGGACGGGTACCAGGAATGCTACCACTGTCCTACGGCACACCCAGGCTTAACGTCAGCTTTCAAGATGGAGACTTATAAAGTAGTACCAAAGACACGCTACTGCCGTCATTATGCAGAAATTGTGCGCCACGAGGAACAGACTCCAGTTCCTATCGAACAGGCACCGCAAGAAGAAAGCTCTTGGTTTGGATTTGGTAAGAAGCAAGCAGACTCCATAACAAGTGCGGCACCACCTGCAAAACAGGCCAAGAAGAACCCCGGCGGCGAATTCAATGGCTTGTGGGTGTACTTGTTTCCTAGCAACGGTATTAACTGCTATTCGCCAGCTTGGTACTCTATCAGGGTCTTGCCCATCAGCGCAGGACGCACGATATTGCAGTACGATGTCTACACAAAGAAGGGGTTGGACGAGACCTCAAAGAAGGAGTTTGTCGACTTTTTGCAGGCTGTAGAGTTGGAAGATTTCAACTTGTGCGTGGCCACCCAGAAGAACTTGAACCAAGGGATTTACTCATCGGGATACTTGCATCCACAAAAGGAGCAAGGCGTATTGTACTACCAGGGATTGGTTAGAGATATGGTAAAAGAGCACTTTGCCTTGGAGACGGAGAAGGGCGAGAGAATAAACCCTGCTTTCGTTGGCCACGCGCCAAAGAACAAAGGGATCAACGAGCTAGAGGGCATTTGCAAGTCGCTCGAGTGCGGAAGCGACAGTAAGCCAGAGTTAGACTGGTAGGTTTTACTTTATGTATCTCTTGAAATGTTTAAATATTCTATTTGCAATCTATACGCCATAGACGGTCATCTTTGGATTTGCCATGATTCCGGATCTAGTGTAAGCCTAATTTGTCCATTCTGACTTGAACTGCATATCTGTGAGCTTCTAATCCCTCGACAGCCGCAAGAGTCATAACAGCCTTTCCGATACTTTTCAATCCCTGCTCTGTCACATTCTGCGAAGTAATAAACTTTTGGAAAGTAGCAGTATTGACACCAGAGTATTGTCTAGCATATCCATATGTGGGCAATGTGTGGTTGGTTCCACTTGAATAGTCGCCACACGATTCAGGGGAAAGACCTCCGACGAATACAGAACCAGCGTTTTCTATAGAGCCAGGAACAAAGCTGCTTGCATTCTCAATCTGAAGAATCAAGTGCTCTGGAGCATACTTGTTGGACAAGTCAAACGCCTCTTCATAGGTGTCAACAAGCAAAATAAAAGAGTGGCCCAAGCTCTTTGCCACAATCTCCTTCCTGGGCAAGACCTCCGCCTGCTTTTTAACTGCGGATTCGAATTCTGCCAACTTGGCATCGCTCAAACCTACACCAATCAATATAACCTGTGAGTCCACACCATGCTCGGCCTGAGATAACAAGTCGCTCGCGACAAAGTCAGCGTCAGCTTTACCATCGGCAATAACCAATACTTCGGACGGCCCCGCTGGCATATCAATGGAGCATAATGCCTGGGTGTCATTTTGAACGTGCATCTTGGCGGCAGTAACAAACTGGTTACCTGGGCCCAAAATCTTGTCACACTTGGGAACGCTCTTTGTGCCGTACGCCATAGCAGCGACTGCCTGAGCACCTCCAGCCATCACAATACACTTTGCTCCAATCTTGTGTGCAACATAAACAACCTCGGGCGTCAATCTACCTGTCTCTCTAGCCGGGGGAGAAGCAAGAACAATATTTTTGCACCCAGCAACCTTGGCAGGTACACCCAACATCATCGCTGTTGATGGCAACACTGCAGTTCCACCGGGAACGTATAAACCAACATTTTCTATAGGGCGAGCAAACCGCGAGCAAAACACACCTGGAGACGTCTCGACAGTCATAACCTCCTCAGCAGGCATCTGCGCACCGTGGAATTTCTCAATGTTTGCAGTTGAAATGTCAATGGCCTCCTTCATGTCATCCGAGATTTCCATCAATTCGGGAGGGAAGGGGGCATACAAGACTGGCAGCTCCAAGGTCACACCGTCAAACTTCGCAGTAAGTTCCAACAATGCGTCATCACCGTCTTTCTTGACTTTATCAATAATAGGAAGGACCAATTTCATGATATCAGCCGTCTTTTGCACGGGTCTAGTCAAGACTCTCTCAATTTCAGACGAGCTGGTGCTGGCGTCAGCCTTAATAATTTCCATAGCATAGCTAGGTGTTGTTTCGGGCGCAGCGGCTGAAGCGGGGACCGCATCCTTAATGTAGGCAGGCTTAGCATCGCCCTTGCGGCGCGTAACTTTCAAACTCTTGATGTCCAAGTTGCGCTCCACGTCAGCGAGCAGCACGCCGTGCTTGTGACACCAAACCAAAGCAAAGTAAAACAAATCGGCACACTCCCAGGCGACTTCACGCTTGTCGCCCTTTTGGCTACCTGAACCGCCCAGTTCAATTAGCTCGTCCAACTCCTCCTTGAGCTTTGCGACTAACAAGGCATCGTCTTCAAAGAGGCGTCTTGTGTACAGACCCTCTGGAGAATTCTGTTTGCGCTGCTGGAGAGTACTGTCCAACTTGGCGAGCCCAGACCCCGGCGTCGAGTCGTTCAGCTTCAATGCGCTGTCAAAGAAGCAAGTGTAGTTGGTGTCCAAGTGACAGAAACCGAATCCCTGCTTGGGCTCAACCACAAACTTGACAACGTCCGAATCACAGTCGCGCTCAAGACGAACTAATTTTTGAGTAGCGCCCGACGACTCTCCCTTGTACCACAAGCCAGGACGTTTGCGCAGCTGGTACACTCCAGCCATTTCCTTAATCGCAGCCCTAATGGAATCGTCAGAGGAGTAAACCACGCCCAACGCAGAACTGGCTGGCGGAGGAGTCGTGACCAATGTAGTGTAGAGACCGTCAGGACGGTCAGTTGTAAGTGTTTTGATAAACACATCTGCGACTGCAATCTTGTTGTCCTCTTTTGAACCGGTGGTCAACTGCTGACTGGGAACCACAAGAGTGTAACCGAGTGAAACCAAGTTTTCGGCAACATCCTGGGTCAAGGAGCCCTGGAAGTAAATCGTACGGTTTCCGCCCTGACACGCACGCGCCAAGTCGGACTCGGAGAGCTGCTCCTCAACAATGATGGCTGCTCTACTCTCCAAAACCTGCTTATCGCTGCCAGAAGCCGCAATCACAAAGCGCTCCGCCGGCAAACCGGACTCAAAAACCAAGGCCTGGGACTGAGCAGCAGTGACAAACACTTGGCGCACGCCCACGTTCAAAACAGCAATCACCTGGTCCACGGTAAAGTCCTCCTCAGCCCGTACATCAACGTCGATAGATAAGTCGTTTGAAAAGTCGCTGAGAAAGTGCTTTGAGACGGAAATTGCACTGTAAGGAAGCAAGAGCTGGCCAGTCACGGAGAGGGCGTTACCCTGGGCCTCTGTTACCGAGCTGAAGAGCGGTTCAATCGGAATAGTCATGCTGAGACCCTAGGTATTGGCTATGGCTGTGAAAAATAGAAAGAGTCATAGGAAGAGTCACGTGAGGTGGGTATACCGATTAGAAAAGCTACAGATTTTACCAATTGATTTTGATATGAATTTTCTTCAAATGAATGATTCTTCAAATCAACTTCAAATCAACTTCTTCTTCTTCTTCTTCTACATTATACTTATCTATCCGTTTATTGATTTTTTTCTAATTGTTTTGTGGAGTCTACTCGGCAATTTCCAGGGATTTTGCATCCTCTTTGTCGAGCTCCTTCTCGCGCCTCTCGTCGCGTTTCGTGTAGTAATAGGCGATTAACGTCATTATCAACCCGAACGCGGCCAAGCACGCGCTGTACGTAAATCCAATAAAGTATCTGGGCTTGTACTTTGTGTTCCATACAAAGATGGGTACCCAGGCGCCTGTGACATACGCCAAGGTGTTGGTCACCACGACAACGAAGGAGCGCTTCATGTCGTTGGCTACCAATAGTCTATTGATCCACGAGTAGATGAACGGCTGACCCCACGATGTGGGCGCTCCCACTAAGAAGTAACTGAACCAGTGCAATCCTCGCGGGATGTGCCAGACCGCGAGCAAGGCGCAGCCTATAATGAGACAGACAAAGTAGAGGAAGACGAATGCAAAGTTCTTCTTTCCGCCGAGGAAATCGTTGATGTATGCAAAGATCAATGTGAGCCCGATACCGACCGCGGTCAATATGGACGGGTAGGTGTTGTACTTGCTCAGCGGCAACTTCAACGAGAGCTTCATCCACGTGGTAAAGGTTGGCTGACTGATAGCGGCACAGGTATTGTTGTACGCCAAGAACAAGAGCGGAAACACGTATATGTGCCAGGTGTTGAAGAATGACTTGATCTTGGCCAAGGTGTATGGCGAGCGTGTGGTGAGCTCGGCGCCCGACCGGCGCCGGCGCTCCAACCCCACCAACTTGTCCTCTGGGGTAAAGTACCACGCGTCCGTCGTGGACGGCGTGTTGGGGTCCACGAGCATCGTGTAGATGGCGACGGGAAACGAGATGATGGCGTCAAACACAAACATCCACTTGAACGGCGGCAACAGCGACTTGCCGAAACGCACAATAATCGCCTGCTGCAAAGGGCCGGAGATGATACCCAGGAGGTTGCCGGCAATCGCAAAGTACGCCAGCCGCTTCGAAAGCTCGGCCACGGAGTAGTTGGACCCCACTAGCCACTCGAGGCCCGGAAAGTACCCGCTCTCCACAAAGCCAAGCAAGAATCTGATCGCGTACAACGCCTTGATGTTGTCCGGCCCCACCGTGATCATGAGCACCGTCAACATCGACCAGAGCACCTCCAACCCGCCCAAGTAGAACCGCGCCGAAAGCCGGTGGAGAATGAGGTTCGACGGGATCTGGCCGATAATGTAGCCCACCGTGAAGAGCGTCTGCAAGTAGTTGTACTGATTCAGCGTCATAGTGTAGTACTCGTCCATCCCGTTCACGTACGCGGTCGTGATGTTCGACTGGTTGAGGTTCTTGATAAAGTACCCCAAGCACAGCGACGACAACAAGAAGAAGTCGAGCTTCAAGAGGTACCGCTGCTCCGCGGGGTGCTTGCCCACCCCGTCCCAGAGAAATCGCTTCGTCGCAAACCACCACGACGTTGCGCGGTAGTGCTCCTCCTCCGGCAGAAGCCTCACCTCAATGTCAAAGTACGGCGTGTCGGGACCAAACTCCTCGCTCTCGGTGTCCAAGCTCGTGACACTGTTACCACGCACCAGCAGAACCGCCTTCTTGGAGTCGGGGTCAAACTCCCCCGTGGAGGCGTCGCCAGAGGCATCGCCCTCGGACACCTGTACCGCCACCTTTCCCTGCTCCCTCGCGCGGATCGCGGCCCTCGCCTCCTCCGCGACGTTCTCCGACGCCAACACGGCGCGCTTAAGCAGTTGCAAGAAGCCCATGTCCCGCTACATACCCGCACGCCCCGTCCTTAAGTAACCCCAAAACTGTGGATGCAAATTTGTGTGGCTGCAAATTTTCCATGGTGCAACCGTGTCCTTATCGCCATAATGAAGGACGGCGATGGCGATGGTGGCGACGGAACGGCGGAACGTCGGAACGGCGATGTGGCGAGGAACGACAGCGGAACGACAACGCGATTCAGCTGTGACGGCAGCGTGATTCAGCGTGATCCCTGGCGTGTATAATACTTCAGTAGCTCTGTATAATAACCCCTGGAAACGTGTGGCGGTGGCAACGCTCAGGCATTGGCTCAATTTCGGGCGACCACGCAAGTGGCTGATACTGGGATAGACAGGTGACAGGGGAAGTGACAGGTGGGTGACAGGTGTAGGTGACAGGGAAAGTGACAGGTGGGTGACAGGGGAAGTGACAGGGGAAGTGACAGGTGACAGATCTAGACTCCCCTGACAATCAGCCCCTCACTAGACACTAGTCCGGGACAATCAATCACGACAATCCAATCTCCCCACCACCAATCACCAATCACCAATCACGACAATCCAATCAAGCGCTTATTCAGCCACTACTAGCGCCGCATCTACACTGTAGTGCTTTCATAATACGGTCATGATTTGCTATAAATAATGCAGAGTAGTTACAAACCAGCCACATACTCGTATATCGCACATGAGCCACACGTCTAGACAAAGCGACCTGTCCACAATAAAGATCAGTGATCGGCGGATCTTCTACTGATTCACACGTCACACACCATCACACAGGTAACACATGTGACACACCATCACACAGCTGTACTCACACAGTCCATGATCCACAATTATGGGGCGGGTCATACGGTAGACAGTGAAAATCGTTATATTGCATAAGTGTAGAGTGTGGTGTGGGTGTGGTGAGTGTGTTGCTTGGCGGTGTAAATGCTGACTCGTGTCTTTGTCTATGCTGGAACTACCCGCCCAGTCTCTACAAGAGTCTGTCATCCACCAGTTGCTCTATTGTGGGTGATATCCATTAATATCCATAATTATCCACACCCATGATTTCCGGTACTGGCACTGATACTGATACTGATACTGATACCAATACAATATCAATTAAATATCCATACCCATTATTCATTACTCTCATCAAAAGTTAAACTCCAGTCTAAACGCATTCAAATCCATGCCAGGCTTAACCTCCTCGAGCAAATCACGACGCTGCATCGCAATAAACGCACGCTTCAACGTCTCCGTCAACGAGGTGGACTGGTTGTGGTTTAAGCTGCTCTGGGTATCGCCCTCCACCTGGTGCATCGACAAGCCGCTCAAGAGGTGCTCGGCCGCCTCCTTGTAACACCCAATATTGATACACGACACACCCAAGTTGTAACGGGCACGCACGAACGTGGGCTTGAGCTCCAACGCCTTAAAGTACGCATCCACCGCCTCTTCGGAGCGGCTAGAGTTGGCAAGCGACGCACCCAAACGGTTCCACAACACGGGGTCGTCAGGTCTAATGGACAAGGCCGCCTTGAAGCAGTCAATCGTCTTGTCAAAGTCCTCGTTGGCATAGTAGAGCACACCCAAGCCCATCTGCACATCGGGATCCATGTTGGCCAGGTTCGGGGAGAGCTGTGCCGCCCGCAAAAAGAGCTCCAGCACGCGCTTATTAAGACTGTAGCGGTCCTCGTCGGCAATAATGTCCGAGTGCGTGTCGCTCGCCCGCTGCACAACTTCGGGGTACTTTGTAGATATCCAGCGCTCCAAGGTGGCAAAGGCCGCATTATCGTAGCCCTCGTTGATGTATGAGATGGCCAACGTCATCAACGCCTCCAGGTTCTGCGGGTGCAACTCCAAACACTTTTCGAGCGCGGTGATGCCGGCAATCTCCTTTTCATTCTGCGTCTGCACCTCGCCCAACTTGAGCCACGCATCAATGTGGTTCGCATTCTGCTGGATAGCAGCCTCAAATGCTAATGCCGCCTCCGAGAGCTTCGCTCCATTCTCCATCAATGCTAACCCAATCTCGTAGGCATCCTTGTCGTTGGCAAACTGGTTCTGCGTTTCATCCTCAAACTTGTAGTCGCCAAAGTGCGCGCGCGTCAGCGCGTACCGCGCAAAGTCCTTCTCCCACTGGCTCATGTCCGCGGGAAGGGGCGTACGCAGCGTCTTGCGAAACTCCTCGTACAGCTGCGAAATAAAGTCATTCTCAATCGCGTCCGAGTTGAGGCCGTCCCACACCTCCTGGAACGTCGCCTGATACTTGTCGTCAATCACAAAGTCCGGCAGCGCCTCCCGCGCTACAGGGTCCTCCACCGCCTCCTTGTTCGCCGACAACTCTTCAATCTCGCGAAACTGGTTGTCCCAGTCAACCTGCTCCTCCTGCGTCTGCGGCTGGTGCTGCTGCTGGTGTGCCAGCGACACCAGCAGCATCTGCAGCGAAGCGTGACTCATCATCATTGGACGGTACCCACCGCGCATCCCCATTCCCTGGAACTGGCTCGGCTGCATGTGCTGAGCCAGCGCCAGCGACCCGCGCTGCGACGCGTGCTGCTCCATAGGACGGAACTCATTCGCCCACTGGGCCTGGGCGGAGCCCTGGCCCTGGACCACGCCAGCGCCAGCACCCACACCCTTGAACTCGCTCAGCCACGCCCCGGACTGCTGCGACATCATTGGCGCCTGGTTCGAGGACTGCATCATCGGTTTCTGCATCATCTGGAGCTCGTGCCGCATCGGCTGGAACTGGAACGCAGACAGACCCAGCGGACCGCCGCTCATGAACCGGTCCAACTCCTGGCGCTCGCGCGCCAGCATCGCCGCCTCGGGCTTGAACTGGCTCGCGTGCTGCGCGCCGGGGACCGCCGCGGTCTGGCGCTGGAGCGAGCGGTCCTGCTGTGTGTGCTTGTTGAGCTGCAAGATCGCATTCCCGTTCACCGCACAGGCGGCGCCGCCACCAACAAACGACATGCTGGTGTGACCAAGTCTCTGGCCGCCACCGCCTTATAAAACCGCTGCTGATATCTAATGTCACGTGATCGGGACCGAGGCCAAAATGAGCCGAGCGGAGATCACAGCAAGAGGAGAATGAGGAGACTCGATTTGAGAGTTGCAAAAGAGTACTATTAATGTTACTAGAGAGTACTGCTATTACTCCTCATATCTCTTACTCTCCTTGTATTGCAATTACCTGTCAATGTAGAATGTGATTTCTAGAAGTTGCGACCTCTGAAGCATATGTGGTGATCTCTTCAGAATATGTGGTAATCTCTGAAGTATACGTGGCAACCTCTTAAGTATACGTCGCAACCTCTCTTTCAAGAATATGTGGTAGTCGAAGAATACATGGCTCTCTTAGAAGAATATGTAGTAATCCCTTAAGAATATGTGGCATTCTGGTGGCAAACCTTCTTACTCTGAACGATATGTGACAATCTCTGAATGTCAGCCTCTCTAAACAACGTGGCGTGAGTAGGACCTTTGCTAGAAGGATTTAATGTAGTCAGTAAAAGGTCTACCAGTAATGACAATACTCTACTAACGCTACTAGAGAGTACTAGTGTTACTAGAGTACTACTAGAGTACTACTAGAGTAATAGGCTGGTAGAGTAGAACACTAGAGAGTAGAATGCTAGAGTACTACTAGGTTACTAGGCTACTAGAGTAGAAAGAGTAGAAAAATGAGTACTACTAGATTACTGGATTACTAAAGAGTAGATTGCTAAAGAGGAGACTACTACTGCCATTAGGGAGTACTAGGGAATATGCTACAGAGTAGACCAGGAGACTACTACAAAGGAAAAGTACAAAAGTAGAAGTACTGTAGTACTTTTACTAGAGAGTATACTACAGCTAGGCGATTAGAGGAGACTATTTTTTTAGTACTACTGGTGTACTAGAGAGTAGACTAGAGACTAGAGTACTATTACTAAAGCACTAGTACTATTGCTACTAAAGAGTAGAGTATTAGAGTACTAGATGTAGAGAGTAGAGAGTAGACTACTAGATAGTAGAGAGTAGACTACTAGATAGTAGAAAGTAGACTACTAGATAGTAGAAAGTAGAGCACTACTAAACGGTGATTGTCTTTCAGCGGCCAGTCACTCTTTGTCTCTGGCGGCTACTGCAACGGCACTCATTGCTATTTCTCTACACCGTTTTTGCCGACCCGCAGCTGTCGCGGTAAACCTCGCCCCTTGCCTACATTCTCACCATTCCTACAACACTCTTTACCCAGAATCTTTTTATTAACTAAACCTAGTGCGTGTCCTTCTCCGCATTGGGCAACTCCTCCAAGCTCTGTCTGATGCACTCCACACCCTTCAACAAGTCCTCTTTGGAGATCACCAATGGCGGCGCCAAGCGGATAATGTGGTCGTGGGTGGGCTTGGCCAACACGCCGTGGTTGCGCATGACAAGACACAAGTCCCACGCCAGTCTTCCATTGGTCTTGGTGTCGTCAATGACAATTGCAGAGAGAAGGCCCTTTCCACGCACCTCCAGAATGACGCCATTGCTCTCCGCCTGCAACTTCTCCAACTCCAGGCGCAAGAGGGCGCCCAACTCCTGGGCGCGCTCAACCAACTTCTCCTCGCGCACAACCTCCAACGCAGCAATGGCTACGCGGCACGCGAGCGGGTTACCGCCATATGTACTGCCGTGCGAGCCGGGCTCCAAGGTGAGCATAATCTTCTTGGACAGCAACACCGCCAGCACGGGAAACACACCGCCCGAGATGGCCTTGCCGAGCAACACAATGTCGGGCTTGACGCCCTCAGAGTGTTCGTAACACAACATCTTACCGGTTCTGGCAATACCGGTCTGGATCTCGTCGCAAATGAGTAACACATTGTGCTCTCTGCACAACTGCTGGACGCGGGGGAGGTAGTCTGGGGGGGGCACAACGATTCCGGCCTCGCCCTGGATGGGCTCGAGCAAGATGGCGGCAATCTTGTCGCCCGCATTCTTGAACGCGAGCTCGACATCCTCAATTACACCATAGCGCAAGAGCGTGCCCTTGGGAGCGCCGGGAATCTGCGGGCCCACACCAGGAAGGTACGGTCCAAAGTTGGTGGTGGCGTCGGCGTCCGTCAGCATCGAAATGACACCCAACGTGCGGCCGTGAAAGTTATTCACCGCAGAAAGAATGATACCCTCGCCCTGGGGAATCTTCTTCTCCACGTAACCCCAGCGACGCGCCAACTTCAAGCCGGTCTCCACCGCTTCGGCACCAGTGTTCATCGGCAACACCATCTCGTAGTCAAAGTACTCGGTGATGTACTTGGCAAACACGGCAAACACATCCAGCGAGAATGCGCGCGAGCACAAGGTCAACTTGCTCGCCTGCTCCACGAGCGCGGCGACAATCTTGGGGTGACAGTGGCCCTGGTTCACCGCCAGGTACGCCGAAAGAAAGTCCAAGTACTCCTTGCCTTCAGGGTCCCACACGTGGGCACCCTCGGCACGCGAAAACACCACCGGCAAGGGGTGGTAGTTGTGTGCGGAGTAGGTGCTCTCGTCTTCAATGGTCTGCGCCGAGGACAATGTAAAGTTGGGGCTGCTCATGGTGGCTGCGGATCATTACCTGGCAGCCGCGTCGGCCTTTATACGTCGCACCCTCCGCAATTTTGAAAAATCGTAAATGGAAAGAGAACCCGTGAGTCACGTGTTTGTTATTTACGGCAAGGAACGCCGAGCGGTTTGGAAGGCGACAGCGGAGGTCAAGGAGGAAGCAGCTGACTCTTTTCTTCTTCTCTCCCATTCTCCCTCTCTCTCATTCTCTCTCATTCTCCCTCTCTCTCATTCTCTCTCATTCTCCCTCTCTCTCATTCTCTCTCATTCTCCCTCTGTCCTCCTGTCCTCAGCTTCCTTTCACTTCTTCTCTCTCTTCTCTTCTCTCATTCCCTTCTTCTCTTTTTCCCTCTCTTGTACGTTCCGTTCTTACCATAGTCATAACCCCATTCTTGGATGCAAATACATTCCTCAGAGTTCCACTAATTGGGAATCTATCCTCAATCTCGAGACTCCTTAAACTACTCACTCACTACTCGCTCACTACTCACTCACTACTCATTCACTACTCACTCACTACTCATTCACTACTCACTCACTACTCATTCACTACTCACTCACTACTCACTCACTACTAACTCCCCATCGTCCCACTATTTCCTCTTCTCTCCCACAACCATATTGTCGACTAATCCCCTCATTTTCAAACCCGATCGGTTATTCGATAGTTTCCCTGGAGCGCTAGTCAGTAACAGCTTACCGTTATCTTGTATAACGTCTCTAACCTCCCTAGCCTCTTTTCCGGAACCTTCCTAAAACCATCCCCCTGTATTAACATTTATTGTCAACATCAACCTTTTAGCTTTTTGCATCTCCATGCTGCAAAACTTTACAAAAAATTGTACTTTCAAAATTTTTAAAATCTTCCACCTGGACTCTTCGTCTAGACTGGTCTTTCACACTTCACACTCCACACTACACCCTACACCACTTTTGGCTCTCACTCTCACTCTTTCTCTTACATGTTACTCCTGTCCCCTATAAATTTTGCAATTTTTCCATTTGTGTAAACATCACGTGTCACAAAGCAAACATGATCAAAAAAACTCCCTAACCACCACCCCAAGAGTTTCACCATCACCTAGCTGTACCAACCACCCCACACTCTCATACAGCTGAAACACACCCACACCCAGAATGCCGTCTGTAAAGAGACAGATGACGCAGGCGCCGCCGGTCCAGCACCTGAACCCCGATGTCGCCACCTTGGCCTCTCTTGGAATGCGCGTGCGTATGGCCGTTAGCCAGGGTTACTCGACCCCATCGAGCAAACAGTACTCCTACAGGCCGGCGTACCTGACCGAGGCACCGCAGCCTGAACAGACTGGGCCCACAGGCGTCTCCCGCTTCAACAGAGTGCCATTACCTCACCGCATGGACGCTCCACCATCTTTGACGAACATGGGCTCAACCGTCGACTCCTCAAGCTCGTGCTTAGAGCAGTGGGACAGCAAGTTCGTCATAAACAATGCACCACTTATGGAAATGAGAGGAAACAAGCGTAGCTTTGAGCAGGATGCCGACTTTGAATTGAAATTCAACGAAGAATTTTAACGATGGAGTAAGTTGGAAGGAAGGGAAGAGGAGAAGGACGAAGAGAAGAAGGAGAAGAGGAAGAGGAAGGGAAGAAGAGAACAAGAGAGACGAAGAAGAAGGAGACAGCGACGAAAAGGATGAATTAGCTCAGTTTTTAGTAAGTTACCTATGATGTCACGTGTGTAGACCTAAAAAGATTGAGACCGGCTTATGGCAGCTCTCTCAACAACATAATGTGGGTGCCGCTCGCAAAGGCGTTCACGGGCCTATCGACGCGCGATCGGGTGCTTCAGGGCTTCCGTATAGTGGGCCTGGTGGTGTCAGGCTCTCTCATTTTAACATGTTGTCTTACGTCGCTTTTGCTGGACCTGGTAGAGGTGATGCGGCTCAACTGTGCTCAAATCGATGTGCGAGGAGGAATCTATAATGCGTTCCGCAAAGTGGCGGAGAACCAGCGGTCCGGTGTTGTAACAAAACCGAGCGATCCGCTCTTATCGTACTCTGAGATCCAAATATTCACAAAAGTGGCGGAGCAGTCAGTGTATGGGAGCCCGCAGTACATCAACATCAACTTGTGGAACTCGTGCGACGCCTATTTCAACGTGACTGAAAAGCATTTGCCAAACGGACAGAAAGCCTACATACCGGGGCCTGGTTACGTTACCTGCACCCGCCCGTCGCGCTATTACCACTTCAACTACCGGCAGGAGCTCGTAGATGCTGGCTTCTGGATAATCTTTCAGGGTGTCGAGCAATTGGTCGAGTCTGACAGCGACGATGAATCATACAGGCACCATATGGATGACAACAATTATCACTTGATTGGTCCGCTGCTTATTTCTTCGACGGTGTTGCAAATCTTCGTGATAGTAGGAACATTGATTGTTTACAGCAATAGGCGCGGAGGAAGCAACTTGGAGCGCGTGCCAAAGGTGGTTCTTCATGTGGTGACCATCTTCGCAACCGCTTCATGTCTCGCAGCCCTTGTGGGCTCAGCGGTAGTAACGTCCCTGGCGATACACATACGCTCGGACGTTAACAAGACGTTCAAGAGCTATGGTATCAGGCTCGAGCTCGGCTCACGTTGGTTCCCGCTCTTATGGTGCGGTACGTCGTTTGCTTGTCTCACCATGCTAGCATGGATTCTTCCCATTTGGTGCGCCAACCCAACGAACGTGACTTTAGACGACATGTATGGCTCCCACATTCCAATGTATCCACACTTACGTCCTCATACAGAGAATCCGGATACTGAACAGGAGTCTGCTACTATGAACGATGTTTCAAAGGCATTGTGGACCGAGCGTAACAACTCCATAGCTTCGAGCATTGATACTGTTCCCCGCCCCAAGAAGAAGCATCAAAGTTTGGGCGATATGTTAGCTGACCGCATGCGCGCTGGACGCGTACACCCCACCGAACCCGAATACAGGTTACGCAGCATTTTCCACGGTCATCGTTCGGCGATGGAATATCCAACCCAGGCTGAACAAGAAGAAGAACTCATTCAGTTGGGAGAAAGCTTGTCATCGAAGCCATCACTAAGAAGGCCAAAACTGAATAAGAATCACCCATTGAATGAAACGAGGAATTTACTTTACGGCAACGATGGTTACTCTGCGTACCCTAGCTTTCCCCATATACGAGAGGAAACTTATAGTGGGTACAATCGGGAAAGTCCAGTGGAGCGAACATTAGGAATTGACACTACCCAAGATTTCAATTCGCCAGAACGGTATGATGGCAGACTCCAAGGGCGAAGCTTTACCGAAGGAAGAAGTAAAAGCACTAGCTTAGACAGTGTTCCAATTGAAGATAAGGAAAAATGATTAATTTACATTTACAGGCTGGAATTTTTACGATATAGGTGGAAAGTGTATTGGATGTGAACTTGGACTTTGCCATTAGTATTCACTCGGTGTCTATTAGTCGGTGGCCACACACAGCCCTTCAAATTAATGGCTTTCCCAATTTGTGTTTTGTGAAATTAGCGTTACAATCGGTTTTTGGGGTCTATATTTGTGTAATGGGTGCGTTTACAATATATTTGTGTGCAAATGAGTTGTAAGTTTTATTCCTTGAGCAGTAATATGAAGACTGCAAAGGTCGCGGACCCTGAATCGCTTATTCTTTCAAACTCTGCTTCCAAGGAGTACCCCTCAGAGCTGCTCGAGAGTGGTCCCGATAAGCCTTTCCCAGCCAAGAGCTTTTGGCACCGGTTTATTACCCATGCTCTGCTTACTACATGCCTCACCTTTTCGACCCTTATGCTAGCTTACGCCTCGTTTGCAATATTTTCGTGTCGCTTCAGCGCGATATCTTGCCAACCTCAATTCACGATGAGTATTACCGAGCATTCTCCCGAAGCTAAAAAAGCATTGGGAATTGCGCGAGAAGGACTTCGACTAATTTCATACCTCGCCAAGGACTTGAGCATAACATTGAATAACAGTGCTAACCGGTTGTCAACAGATGCCGGAAGCTACTTTGAGGTTATCGATACCTTGTCCACCGAAAATTCATACATGTTCAATTACAATGGGTACTGTCGACTCAATACCCGCTCAAAGGTGCAGGTTTGTGCCCCCATCTACGGACTAGACGTTGCCCGGGCATTAGTGATGGATGTCGGTACCCAATTGGGTACCGTGTCACATATTTCCAACCCGGAACGCATGGGCACAGATTTTGTAACCACGTATTCGCACGCGTTGCTTGCCATGAACGAGATCTACGAACGGAGTCACCTGAATTCACCTGAATTTGAAAACATGAACGTATCGTCGTTGACAATAGTCCACTTACTTAAAGTAGTGGGCACGTATGCGCGAGTAGTTCTGATTTTCAGTTACGCATCGGCGATATTTGCCGTGTTGGAATGTGCTATTATATGTTCAGTTTTAGGCTTGTGCCGCTTGAAGCGTGGAACCCGGCCGCAGTTGGTGTTTTTGATTGGACTAGCACTATTTGTGTGCCTGTGCCAAGCGCTCTTTGGGCTTGGCTCTCTCCTCAGTGAGCTATGGTTGTGTCACTCTTACTCCACGCTGGCAAAGGCCGTAGGCGTGGCGTCAGTAAAGATTGGCACGGGTCTCTATTTGCTTGTGGCCGCTCTAGGACTCAGAGTGTGCCAGATTATGTCTACAATTGTCTTTTTAGTAAAGTTTTGAAGAAACCGTTCCAACTCTGGTGCCGTTGGACTTGGCCGAGCCATGACTCCGTCGGAAATGACTTCGGAAATGACCCATGGTGGAAATGTTTTCCGCAATCGGTGAGATGCTTCCCCAGATTTCACGGTGCTCCGGACTTAAAAGGAGGCTGCTGCCCGCATTTAGAGAATGGCGATTGGTCTTTTAGTATACAATAGTCGATTTATACGCATGTGTACATCTATGTATACATGATTAAAGGGTCTCTACGCAGCTAGTCCAGTCCATAGACGAGCTTGAGCGCCTGCGCGAAATCGTTGATGATGTCATCGACATACTCGGTTCCGACCGATACTCTGATCAAGCCCTTGGTGACCAGGGACGCCAACTTTTCTTCCTCAGACAACTGCTGGTGAGTGGTGTACCACGGCGAGATAACCAAAGTCTTGCTGTCGCCCACGTTTGCGAGACTGGTTGCGATTTTAAGGGCGTCCATCACGCGGGGCGCACCTTCCAAGAACGGGTCAGACACAGGTTCAGCCAACGGCTTCAATTCAAAGGAGAGGACACCGGAGGAGACTCCCGAGTGGTTCAAGTACTTTTTGCCCAATGCGTAGTCCGGGTGGGACGGGAGGCCCAAGTACGACACGCTCAGGACGTGGGGCGACGCTTCCAAAAACTGTGCGAGACGGAGCGCGTTAAACGACTGGCGCTCCACACGCAACGAAAGGGTCTCTAATCCCTGCAAGAGTAAGAAGGCTCCAAATGGGTTCAAGGCGGGCCCAAAGTCGCGGAGCAACTCAACGCGGATATGAGCCAAGTACGCCTGCTCGTTAAGAGCATCGTTAAATACCATGCCGTGGTACCCTTCCAGCGGCTGTGAGAACTGGGGAAAGCGCTCGGGGTGATCTTTCCAGGGAAACTTGCCCGAGTCCACCACCACGCCCGCAATAGTGGTACCGTGGCCCCCGATCCACTTTGTCGCCGAGTGGACGACAATATCGGCTCCGTGCTTGATCGGACTCACCAAGAATCCTCCAGCACCAAACGTGTTGTCCACCACCAACGGGACACCGTGCTTGTGTGCCACCACGCTGAGCGCCTCCAAGTCCGCGACATTGTACCGCGGGTTACCAATCGATTCCACATAGATGGCTTTGGTGCGGTCATCGATACGCGCCTCAAAGTCTGCAGCGTTAGAACCCTCGACAAAGCGTGTCTCAACTCCAAACCGCTTGAAACCAACCTTGAGCTGGTTATAAGTGCCGCCGTAGAGGTACGTGGACGAGATGATGTTGTCACCGTTGTGTGCGAGACCCGCGAGCGCGATAAACTGGGCCAGCTGACCCAGAGACGTCGCTACAGCACCAATTCCACCCTCGAGAGCCGCAATACGCTGCTCAAACACATCATTGGTGGGGTTCGTCATGCGCGAGTACAAATGCGCATTCTCCTCCAAGCCAAACACCTTGGCTCCGTGCTCCGAATTCTTGAATGCAAACGACGTCAGCGCGAAGATGGGGACCGCGCGCGCGCGGTGCGGCTCCTCGGTGGTCTGGCCAGCGTGTAACTGGAGGGTGTCAAAGTGAAACGACATGCTAGTGAACCAGGAACTTGGGGAAAGGACCGGTGCCCGGGGCTCCCCTTTTATATATAATGTGCACGTGCCGGTACGCCAGATAGCGTGCAGATGAGATCAGGGCCTAGCACAGCTACAAACCCGGGATAGGTGGCAGATAGCGACCGGGGAAGGGCCACGTGCTCGACGTCTTCGCCTCTCGACGCTGGGGCGTCAGTGTCAGCATGTGTGCGTGTCGTGCGCGCGTGTCGTGTGCTACTAACAAGACCAGTGCGTCTGCGAGATTGGCCACATGGCGTACGGCGAGCGATAATGCTAAGAATAGACGCTTTAAGTACAAATTCATGCTCACATTGGAGTTGATGCCCTCGTATTCACGCCCTCGCGCCGCTACGTCTCTCCCCGGAAGCAGCCACAACCTGCTGTGGCGCCAATCGGAATCGGACTATCTGGTGGCTTGGCCGAGCAACAGCGAGTGCAATGGTGTTGCAAGCTGTTGCACGGTGGCTAATGGTGTTTTATGGAGGGGGCTTGAGGACGAAAACAGGTGAGCAGATTAACACAGCGGTCATTCATGCATCGTCACTCCGCGGTAGAGAGCCTTCGACACTGCTGGCGGCAGTGCCGTGCGCTGCGGGTCGATTTATTCATATTGTTCAACAATAGCCTTCTGCATCGACTGACCAGGGCGGCTACAAGTCTGCAATCAACGCCAGGCCACTGGCCCGCAGTCGACGCCAACTACGAGCGTGTAGGAGAATATGTCAAGTGACAGGCCCCTGGCACGTTGGAGGGTAGGAGGCCGAAGCTGGAACTCGGGGCGGCTCGCTATACGACATTGCTACCATACAACACCGATACCATACAATACTGCACACAAAGCATCCTGCATACACGAGTATGACTGACTTGCAACCAGATTGGGTTAAGAAAAGGCAGTGGCTACTACACGACTATAAAGAGCGAATCATCTGAATCATACTCTATGCTAAATCGCGGAAAAGTAGTACAGAAAGCTTGATTCCAAGGGGTATAAAGGGACAAATTGCCTATGCCTGTCATTATCGTAGCTTTCAGCTGGAGTACTATCGTTAAATACGTTTCGAGTAAGCTATTTATATATTACATAATCATACAATAGTAGACTATCAACATGTTTGGAAGTGATGGCCGGGTCTGAGCAGTGTCGCGGGACTACTGTAGCTGGCCAGCGCTGCAAGATTGCAACGAGGGACGGGTACTGTCACCACCACACGTACCAGCGACCTGGAGGAAAAGATGGCAGACTGAATCTGGGCCGCCCTACCAATAAGGGTAGTGCCAGGGATAGTAACAGGAGGAATAGTCCGACGAAGCAAGATAGTCCGACGAAGAAGGATAGTCTGACGAGGAAGGAGAGTCCCGTAAAAAAAGTATTTGCGGCCCCCCAATATTCGCGGAGCTGCAGTCCCAGCAAAGGCGAGACCCGTTCTGGCTTCATCTACACGTACACCATGACGCGGCTCCTCTCGAGCAGCAGCACCAATTTTCGTGTCAAGAACGTACCCGGAACCAAGGCGCGTCACCGCGATCAGGAAGTGGCGTACCTGTCACGGCGTTCACCGTTTGTGTTTGTAAAGATTGGCATGACGACGCAAACGGTTGCAAAGAGACTAAGGCAGTGGGAGGACCAGTGCCACCACAACCTCACGCGTTTGGGTCCGTACTCACACTCAAGCGGAGACGACGAGGTGGAGACACTCGTATCGTGGTTTCGTGCCCTCTCGCTAAAGCTGCTTCCCTCGTACTCGCGCACAGAAGGCGGGTTTATCAGTGCCAATGTGCGAGCAGCAGAGCTGGCGATACACGCACGGTTGCGCGAAATATACGGCTACGGCATTGTGCTCTGCAGCGGGTGCAAGGACGAAGGCCAGGGAATCCATCGCGAGTGGTTCTGCATCCCAAAGGGCGATATGGCAAAGGTTTACAAGTTGATTGATGAGGTGTGCCGGTGAGAAAACCAAGGAAGCTCCAATGAACATGAGCATTAATAAAAAAGTCTACAAAATGAGATGAAGGAACCATGTAGGATAAGGATACGAGATACAGCGATGCCAATTACCTACCTTTCAATTTCCAGATATCGTACTATCTGTGATGATCCACCGCCTGGTATCTTTAATTTGAAACGTGCCCATATCTTGATATCCGCCTGACATCTGAACATTACCTCAACTCAATTCATACAAGTCTCATGTAATCCACATCCAATGTGTGCAAACGACACATCATTGGCCTCAACACCGGTTTTCTATTCTTTAGATAAAATTACAGCTACACAATTAGGTGTTCATATAGGTGGAGGGGTCCACGCCCAGTTCCGGGAACTCGGTAACTTTAACGTCAAAGCGGGACTGAATTTTTTCCAAAACCTCTTCGTCCTCCTTGGTGGAGACGAGGGAGATGGCCAAGCCCTTGGTACCGAAACGGCCAGCTCTACCTACTCTGTGCAAGTACTGGTCAGCCACATCGGGCATATCGTAGTTGATGGCCAAGTTGATACGCTCAATGTCGATTCCTCTGCCAAACACATCAGTGGAGACACAAATGCGCTTGTTGAACTCTTTAAACTGCTTGTAGCGCTCGATACGCTCTTCCTGGGGCATCGCCGAGTGCACTGCAATCAGGGGAAAGTTGCAGGCGCACAACAACTTGTTCAACTCGTTGGCGCGCGACGTGGACTTTACAAAGATGATAACCTGGTTGAACTCCAACAGGTCCAAGAGGTCCAGCAACTTGCGGTTTTTGTCCTGCTCAGCCAACTTGATATAGTATTGCTGCAAGCCGTGCAAGGTCAACTTGGCCTCGTCGTCAACGTAAATCTCCAACGGGGTCTGCATAAACTTTTTGCACACCGGCCTAATCTCCTGCGAGAGCGTGGCCGAGAACATCATAACCTGCTTTTGGTGCGGCGTGCTGCGAAAGATTTCCTGCACATCGCGACGCATGTCAATCGCCTCCAACACCTTGTCACACTCGTCGATGACAAACGACTTGACGCTGCCGAGGCGGATCGCCTTGTCCTTCACGAGCGCGGTCAAGCGGCCGGGCGTCGCCACCACAATGTGCGGACACGTCTCCTTGTTCTTGAGCTTCTCAATGTCGCTCTTGATGGGAATACCACCGTAAAACACCTCCGTCTTGACATCGGGCATGTACTTGGAGAAACGCGCATACTCGTTGCGGATCTGGTACGCCAACTCTCTGGTATGGCAAATCACCAACGTCGAGATCTCGCCGGGGACGGGGTCCAACTGCTGCAACGTGGAGAGCACAAACACGGCGGTCTTACCCAAACCAGACTTGGCCTGGCAGAGCACGTCCGTGCCCATAATCGACTGCGGGATACACACCTGCTGCACCTCCGAGGGGTGCTCGAAACCACAGTCGCCGATGGCGCGCAACAACTCAGGCTTCAACAAAAAGTCTCTAAAGCCGGTAGAGTGGATACCCACGTAGGAACCCTTTTTGTCGCCCTCCTTCTCGCCCGCAACCTCCGCAGCGCCCTCGCCGGCGGCCGTCCCGGTCAAGGGGACGGCGATCTCCTCCGAGTCGGAGTAGTCCAACAATTCTTCCTGGCCTTCGTGTGACATGCTTGGTTGCGACGGTGCTGTCGAACACGCTGCCTTTTTTCAACGTCGACGAAAATGGTACGCGCACGACCCGAGTTTTGAGCGGCAACACCAGCACCTCCAGCACCAGCATCACCTCACCAACACCTCTAATGTTCAGAGCTTCCGTTGGAGCAGCGATCGCAGCGAGAGCAGCGAGAGCAGCGCGGGGCGTCGTGAGACTTTCGATCCGTCCATTGAGCGACGACCACTATGCCAAAGTTTTCCTGAAGAATCCCGCTCTCTCCAAGGTGCTTGAGGAGTTTCGGACCTTGGTGGAGACCAAGAACCTCGATTTCGAGGGCAAGACGCCTACGATGTTGCAGTTGATTCGCGTGCTGAAGGACCCCGAGTTCCGCGCGTTGATGGAGCGCACGGAGAAGGCGCTTGATGATGCTGGCGTGAAGATTACGCCCGAGTTTGTGGAGCTCTTGAAGGAGCAGTTTATCAAGAAGTAGTCCGCTGGATAGAAGCCGGTAGTTAGACAGTTAGACGGATGGTCAGTTAGAGAGTGTTAGACAGTTACGTAAGAATAAAGGGTCAATGGTTAGTTGAGGCGGAGTAGTAGATGGGGAGGTGGTGGAGGTGAGCTAGTGACATGTACTGGAGCAATTCAATGATCAATAGTACCAATGATTATGAGATTAGAAATGGTGATTGAGGAAATGACGAATACGGAGATTGACTATCTTGGGTACAACTCTTGAGATTCTTCTACTTCTTCTCTCTTGAGATTCTTCTTCTTCTTCTCTCTTGAGATTCTTCTTCTTCTTCTCTCTTGAGATTCTTCTACGTCTTCTCTCTTGAGATTCTTCTACTTCTTCTCTCTTGAGATTCTTCTTCTTAAATCTCAAGATTCTACTTCTTAAATCTCAAGATTCTACTTCTTAAATCTCAAGATTCTACTTCTTAAATCTCAAGATTCTACTTCTTAAATCTCAAGATTCTACTTCTTAAATCTCAAGATTCTACTTCTTAAATCTCAAGATTCTACTTCTTAAATCTCAAGATTCTACTTCTTAAATCTCAAGATTCTACTTCTTAAATCTCAAGATTCTACTTCTTCAATCTCAAGATTCTACTTCTTCAATCTCAAGATTGTACTTCTTCAATCTCTTTTAACTAATTCTTCTACTTCTTAGTCTACTCTCATTCATAGTGCTGTCCTCTTTTCTTGCTCCTACTTCTGATCGTGCTGTTCTCTTATCTGCTCCTACTTCTTTGCAAACGACGCAGATATCAATGCCGCCTCCTCTACTCCCCGCGCGATACCCGCACGCACACCCGCATCCTCCATCTTGAGCAATCCCCCAATCGTAGTGCCGCCAGGAGTACACACCTTCGCCTTGAGCACCGCGGGGTGCTCGCCAGTCTCAAGCACCATCTTGGCAGTACCCTCCATCACCTTGGCGGCAGCGGTGCGTGCAACCTCAAACGGCAAGCCCATCCGCACACCACCGTCCACCAACGACTCCATCATCATGAGACAAAAGGCGGGACCGGACCCCACCAAGGCCGTGGCCGCATCCATATTTCCCTCGGGAATCTTGAATGCCAATCCAACCGTGCCCACCAACGCCATCACCAACTCGCCGTGCTCCCGCTCAGCGTCGGGAGACATCGCTACCGCAGCTGTGCCGCACCCGAAACGCGCCGGCGTGTTCGTCATCACCTTGGCCACCTTGGGCAGAAACACCGACAACTCGGCGATGGTGGTGCCGGCAAGGAGCGAAATCACCAACGGCTGGGAAAGGTGCTTCGACACCTCGGCGTACACCTTCTGCACCATGTACGGCTTGCACCCCAACACGAGAATGTCTGCCGCAGCCACCGCGCGCCCACGCAGCTCCTCCGTGTAGCACGCCTCCACCGAGGCCTGGTTGGCAGAGGCGTCGTTGAGTGCCGCAGCGGCACGCTCGCCAGATGCCTGGCTCTGCGTACACACATACACCCGCGCGGGATACGGCTCCACGCTCGAGCGGAGGATCGCCGAGGCGACGGCAGTGCCCATCACGCCGCAGCCCAATACCGTAATCGTGTAGTCCTTCATGAAAAGAGTGGTGTTGGTTTCTTTGGTCTCGACAAAAAGATCACCACTAATCTCCAAACAGCCGCCACCACTATTGATCAGCCATCAGCGTCCCGCCGCTACAGCACGACGGCTCACCGCCTCTGTCGCTGGCGGTGAACTGGCGCCAGTTTGTGAATTCCCGCTGCCAGGGTCGAACCGCAGCACATACTTTTTTTCAAGCATTCGTGAAACGTTAGCCTTTGGGCTCTAGGGGCCGAGAGGAGCTGCGGACTAAAGGGCGACGCTTCAGGCTTCTGTGCTACACCGTTCAGGCTTCTGTGCTACGCTGACTGACACTGCTGCCGCTAGAGAAGATACACGGCCGATGGCCAGCGACATGTTTGACAAGACGCTTCTCACCCCCTGTCCGGTGCTCCGTCCCAGTGCGCAAGAGTTTGCGGACCCGATAGCGTACTTGTCGCGGGCGGACACCGCACAGCTCGGTGCTGACTATGGTATTGTGAAGGTGGTGCCGCCCGCGGGCTGGGCGCCGCCGTTGCGAGTTGGACCGGATTTCAGGTTTCACGCACGGCTCCAGCGGCTTTCTGACTTGGGGCTCCTGATGCGGGCACGCAAGCTATTTGTGGATAATGCGAACAGGTATACGCAGATGCGGGGCGACGGGAAGAGTGGTGCTGGCCGGCCGCGACGGCTCAAGCTCGGGTTCAAGGCGCGGCGGGTGCATGTGTACTATTACGACTTGTACGTGTTGGTGCAGCGTCTCGGTGCGAGCGGGACGGACAGGCTCTGGGAGCAGGTGAACCGTGAGTACGGCCTTGAGCCGCACTCGGCCTTGTTAGAGCACGAGTATGAGACGTGTGTACGGGCGTATGCTGAGTTTTTGGGGCGACACGAGTATAAGCGGCTGGTTTTTGATGCGAGCGACGAGGAGGAAGAGGGGGAGGGAGAGGAGAATGCAGAGGAGGGGGATAGCGACGGTGAATTTGAGAGCGAGGACGAGTCTTTTGACGAGAACCGGAGTTGTCGTGTGTGTAGCACTTCTCACAGCCCCAGACGCACGCTTTTATGTGATAATTGCGACTCGGCTTTCCACCTAGCCTGTCTCGACCCGCCGCTCTCGCGGGTGCCTACTGGCCAGTGGTTCTGCCTGAAGTGTCTTGTTGGCCTGGGTGCGTATGGTTTTACGGAGCAAGTTGAGATCAAGTACAGTTTGGGGGAGTTTGCGCAATTGTGCACCGCATCATCAGCGCAGTTTGCGGCGGAAAATGGCGTGGAGGTGACTGAAATGACAACAGACTGGATAGAGCGCAAGTTCTGGAAGCTTGTGGAGGCGGAACTGTCCAGTGTGGAGGTCAAGTATGGCGCAGATATACCGAGCGAAGCTGCCGGCTTCTCCGCGCTCGGACCGGAGAGCCCGTACCATTCACATCCCTTCAACCTCTGCTGCTTACCAACAGCACGAGGCTCGCTACTCAATACCATCCTGACCCCGATTCTGGGCATGACACGGCCCTGGCTATACGTGGGCCTGCTATTGCTGACATTTTGCTGGCACGTTGAAGATCACTACACGTTACTGGCGAACTACTGCCACATTGGAGCCACTAAGAAGTGGTACGGTATACCGCTGAAGGATGCTGACCAGTTTGAGCTGGTGTGCCGGCAGATGGCGCCCGACTTGTTCCAGCGCCAGCCAGACTTGCTACACCAACTCGTAACACAGGTGCTGCCAATGGTGTTGGCCAAGCACGGCATTAGGTGCGTCTACGCAGACCAGCAGCCAGGTGAGTACGTTATTACCTATCCCCGCGTGTACCACGCTGGCTTTAACTGCGGCTTTAATGTGAATGAGGCTGTCAATTTTACAATTGATCAATGGCTTCCGTTTGGAGAGCAGGCAGTGCGCGACTACCGCCTGATACGGAAAGAAAATGTATTCTCGCACTTTAGCTTGGTAAAGACGATTGCAGAACAGCGAGCCGTTGCTTTGGTTGATGGACCACTGGGTCCCACGATGCCGAGAGCTGCTGGAAGTTCGTGGCTTAGACTGCAGTGCCAGGAGTCATGGAACAAGTACCGCGAAGAGACCACACGCCTCTTGCAGAGTATTCAGCTGCGTCACAAAGTGAACCTCGTGACGCGGCCACATTACGAAAGCAGTCGAGCTTTTGCGCGCAACTCATCAGCCAAAATGATGAGCAAGATGCTGGGGAAGATGCTGAGCCAGGAGGCAGGAACCGACTCAGATACCTTGTGTGACGGTTGCAAGACCTACATTATGGACCAATACTGTGTAGTGCGAGAGCCTGTCGTGAAGGTGCTTACTGACACCGCTGCGGCTAACGAATCCACTCCAAAGCCTATTACAAGGGGAAGCCTTACTCGAATAATGAGATCTCAACTAATGACTCCCGATGCATCGCCAAATGAATGCTCTGAGAAAGACAAGGGCGCGGGTGAATCAGTTTTGCGTATATCCTTACCCCACGCAGTTGCCCAGTCTCGTGCGGCCGAAAACATGGACCTGTTAGAGCTCAAACCCACACAACTACAATACCAAACTATGGACCAATTGCTTCATCCAAACAACGAGCCGATACTGGCAGATCAGATAGTAACAGATCCTGCCGGCAATCAGCTACTCAAGCTTGAACCAACTGCTACCAACAATAACCTATTAAGTTCAGATCTCGAGTTCACAGTCTTACAATCAGACAAGCAGACTATCGCCGACAATAATTCAGAGAAATTGTGTGTTATGGCAGAATACGATCGCCTCATTGCATCTGCAAAGCGCAAGGCTGCAGACGAGCAAGAACTGGAGCATAAACGGCCATCCAGAAGAACTCGCGCAAACAACAAAGGCTCCGAAGTCACAGCTCCGGTACAGGGGCTGAGCGCCAGAATTACAACCATCGTGGGCCCCACCAACCCGGGCATGCCAGTTTCTGTATGCCTCCAGTGCTGCAACGATCACTTTGCCGAACCGCACCGTGTCGATCTAGTGACTATCCGTAAATAGTACAATGAATTTAGTACAAAACCCATACTCTTTCCTCATACAGACACGCACTGCAGCTCTACATATAGGTACCTGCTCCCACAAACTAGCTCAATGGCCTGTCTAGCACTCGTAACCTTTATGGCTACAACCCGTATAGCACACGGGAAGACACACGTTGATTGGTCAGTGTCAGCGGTATGGATCTTTTTTACGTGCACTCTCGCAGCGTTGGCCCGGACAGCGACGAATATATATACGCTTCTTTTCCCGACGACTTCCTCCCACATTCGTCTAGTTTCCCACCAGCAGTTTGAAGATGGTTCTTCCTAGATTATTCAACACTGCGACGCGTAACGCGCTCACAGCGGCGAAGCGCAACACTGCTTTCAGCAGAGGTTTGGCTACCGCCACACCTGCCGCGGCCGGTAAGGTGAGGTATGTATTTTAGTTTTACAGGTTCATGGCTGGATAACAGCGCAAGGTTTGAGAAGAGGGATCGAGGGTGGAGTGTATCAGAGTGCATTGTGTGCTCGCGCAATGTCCTGTCGCAATGCGATACACGACTGTGGTAGACGCGCGAGCTGCAGTGGTGGACGTTGCTCAAGTAGCAAGCTTGTGGATTGCCCATTGGCTCGAAACCGATATACGCAATGTTTTCTACAGAAACGTGATTGGTGGCACTGCCAATGGGGCTTCACTAGCATCGTGAATTGCCTTTGCCTAGCTCTACAAGGATCGCGGTCTCTACTTGGCCTCCAGGACGGTTTCGTCCAATTGGCTGCCATTTTTTCGTCCGCTTTTTTTCCCGATTTTCTATTGCGTTTTGGATTTTTCAACTTTTCCAATTCGGCCTGAATCCTGTTCTGTGATTGGTTGGAACGTTTACTAACGGTTTTTATTTAGAGCTGTTATTGGTGCCGTCGTTGATGTTCAGTTCGAGGAGGGCAAGTTGCCCGCTATCTTGAACGCTTTGACCTTGAAGAACGGTCCTAACGACTTGGTCTTGGAGGTTTCCCAGCACTTGGGTGAGAACGTCGTCCGTGCCATTGCTATGGACGGTACTGAGGGTTTGGTTAGAGGTGCCCCTGTCACTGACACTGGTGCCCCCATCTCTGTCCCTGTTGGCCGTGGTACTTTGGGTCGTATTCTTAACGTTGTTGGTGAGCCCATTGACGAGAGAGGACCGGTTAAGCACACCCACAAGAACCCCATCCACGCTGACCCTCCCACCTTCATTGAGCAGTCCACTTCTGCTGAGGTTTTGGAGACCGGTATTAAGGTTGTGGACTTGCTTGCCCCTTACGCTAGAGGTGGTAAGATTGGTTTGTTTGGTGGTGCCGGTGTCGGTAAGACTGTGTTTATCCAGGAGTTGATTAACAACATCGCCAAGGCCCACGGTGGTTTCTCCGTTTTCACGGGTGTCGGTGAGAGAACCAGAGAGGGTAACGATTTGTACCGTGAGATGAAGGAGACTGGTGTCATCAACTTGGAGGGCGAGTCCAAGGTGGCCCTTGTTTTCGGTCAGATGAACGAGCCCCCAGGAGCCAGAGCTAGAGTTGCTTTGACCGGTTTGACCATTGCCGAGTACTTCAGAGATGAGGAGGGTGCTGATGTGCTTTTGTTTGTGGACAATATCTTTAGATTCACGCAGGCCGGTTCTGAGGTGTCGGCTCTTTTGGGTCGTATTCCTTCCGCTGTCGGTTACCAGCCCACCTTGGCCACCGATATGGGTTTGTTGCAGGAGCGTATTACCACCACCAAGAAGGGTTCCGTCACCTCCGTCCAGGCCGTGTACGTGCCCGCCGATGATTTGACTGACCCTGCGCCCGCCACCACCTTTGCCCACTTGGACGCCACCACCGTGTTGTCCAGAGGTATTTCTGAGTTGGGTATCTACCCCGCTGTCGACCCCTTGGACTCTAACTCCAGATTGTTAGATGCCGCCGTTGTCGGTCAGGAGCACTACGATGTTGCCACCAACGTCCAGCAGACCTTGCAGGCCTACAAGTCCTTGCAGGATATCATTGCCATTTTGGGTATGGATGAGTTGTCCGAGCAGGACAAGTTGACCGTCGAGCGCGCTCGTAAGATCCAGCGTTTCCTCTCCCAGCCTTTTGCCGTTGCCGAGATTTTCACCGGTATCCCCGGTAGATTGGTGCGCTTGGAGGAGACCGTCAAGTCCTTCAAGGAGGTCTTGGAAGGTAAGTACGACAACTTGCCCGAGAACGCCTTCTACATGGTCGGTGGTATCGAGGACGTCATCGCCAAGGCTGAGAAGATGGCTGCCGAGACCAAGTAAAGCGTTGCGCTTTAATTGAACTCGACCCGAGACACTCTAAACCAAAAGAAAAAGACTAAGAATACATTTCCGCATCTGCAGACTCCTACACTGACGGCAGATTTCTACTGATGCATTGTTGTCTAACTGTTTATGATTGCTTGGAATATATGACTAGAAGATTATCACTACTTGTAGACTCTCTTAGCTCCCAGTGGCTGGAGATTTTAGCAGTAAAGGCACTTAGGGGAGACCCTGCAGTCAAGGCATGATCACGTGATTCAATAAGCGCGAACTTTAAGCTGGACTTGTACAAAGGTGACACGCATCCACAGACATGTATTCATTGGCAAGCGTACGTCACTATCCAGCGAGTATCGCGTCGCGGTTGGCAGATTTAGAGATGGGAACACTAACACAATATAGACATTTGCTTTCCTCGACTCTCCATCGATTAACTGGAAGCTAGTGATTTTTGGCTTCACAGTGGGCCAGTTTCTCTTTGAAAACTACTTATTGGCGCGTCAATACAAGGTCTTGAAGAAGACGTCACCTCCCGCGTCGTTGAAGCAGGAGATCACAAAAGAAACCTTTGACAAGTCGCAAGACTACTCCCGTGCAAAGGCACGCTTTGGGTTTGTGACGTCTGTGTATGGCTTGGTGCAGAGTCTTGCGATTTTGAAGTATGACCTCGTTTACAAGACATGGAACTTTAGTGGTGTCTTGATGTCGCGTTTGCCGTTGCCTTTATGGATGGGCGGTGATATTACGCAGTCGCTTTTGTTGTTGGTGGTATCTCAGGTTTACTCTACAATTGTGTCGATGCCTGAGGACTACTATTCGCACTTTGTCTTGGAGGAGAAGTATGGATTCAACAAGATGACGCACTCCTTGTGGTTGACCGACATGGTCAAGCAAGTTTTGTTGGGATTGGCTATTAGTTTACCCTTGATTGCCGGAATGTTGAAGATAATGGATTACTATGGGCGCGAATTTATCGGCTACTGTGTCGCTGGTATTTTCATTTTCCAGTTGGTGCTTATGACAATTAACCCCATAATTATTCAGCCTTTATTCAACAAATTCACCCCCTTGCAGGACGGTGAGTTGAGGACTGCGATTGAAAACTTGGCCAAGGAGCAGAAATTTCCCTTGGGCAAGTTGTTTGTGGTTGACGGAAGCAAGAGATCGTCTCACTCAAATGCGTACTTTACCGGTATGCCATGGAGCAAGCAGATTGTGTTATTTGACACATTGATCGAGCAATCCACAATTCCCGAGACTGTAGCAGTGTTGGCCCACGAGATTGGCCACTGGAAATTGTCACACATTACAAAGTTGATGGGTATTTCCCAGTTTTACTTGTTTTTGATTTTGTCCTTATTCTCTGCATTCCTCGAGAACAAGTCTTTGTACCTGTCGTTTGGTTTTACAAAAGTGCAGCCCAACATGATTGGATTCCTTTTGTTCAACGACATCTTTATTCCTTTTGGGTGCATCTGGAAGTTTGGTCAAAATTTGGTTTCGCGCAAGTTTGAGTTTGACGCCGACACCCATGCGCGCAGGTGTGGATTCTCAGAAGGATTGAGTCGCGGCTTGATCAAGTTGCTGAACAAGAACTTGTCGGCCACTGACGCTGACTGGGTGTACTCCGCCTACCACCACTCACACCCAATCTTATCCGAGCGTCTTTCCGCGTTGAACTATGTATCCAAAGAAAAGGTTGGTTCATTGGTGGTAGATAAGAAGGAGGATTAGTGACAAGGAAGAGTAGACTTGACAAGAGTAGTCTTGAAAATGAGGAGTGAACTTGACAAGAGTAGTCTTGACAATAAAGAGTAAACTTGGCAAGAAGTATTAGACTTGACAAGAAAAAGGATTAGTCCTATCATTGGTGGACAAAGAGTTCTGATCCTACGACAATTTAAGAAGGCTCATATGAGAGTCATCGGAGATAGTTAGTAAAATAGGATGATTTTAGTTGCAGTTTTGCAATCGTAGTATAGTATACTCTTAACCGAGTCTAAAAATTTCGTTACTCATATGCTCCCACCGTCATTAAAAGTGGGTGTGGTTGTATGCTGACCGCTTGAACTTGGGATTGAGCTCGTCGAATGCTTGTCTCATTTGAACAAACCCCAAGTGGATCTTTCCAATCAAGTGATCTGCTAACCGGCGGTCGCTATCTAGCCGCGATAAGTAGGCTCCGCATCCCTCACAAACCTGAAGCTTCTGCTGCGAGCTCTGGCCCACATTCTCAGCAATGTTCCGTGCCGATTCTGCGAGCGTCTCGCGCTCCTTGCATAGCTGGTCAAGCCTCGCCGTCTCGTACACCGCCTTTAGCGTTTCGTTTTCTGATATCAAGTAGCTAATCTCCTCCGACATCAATCCAACCTTAGTGTCAAGAGCATCTAGCTCCTTGGTGACAGTCGCAATCTTGGCCTTCTCCTCTGGCGTGCGCTCGAGACGCCGCTGAGCAAGCTCAATCGCCTTGTCTAAATCCGTCACATACTTCTTCAAATGCTTCCAGTACTCGTACTCAAACTCGGGAAACAGTTCGTGCTTCTTACGCACGCGGTAATCGTACTCTATCTTGTGCTTCTCGAGATGAAGCTGCGGACACCGCCCAAGGTCCTGCTTGGTACCCACAAACAAGTCGTGGGGACAGGTTCCCACCAAGAAGCTCTTACACACCCGGTGACTCGTCATCTCAGGCTCACGCCGGCGCACCGCCGGCGAGATGAGCGACTCCTTCCCCATGAGCTGCTCCAAGAGCCGCCGCTGTTCCTCTGCCATGCTCGAGAGGCTGTCTAATCCAGGCAATTGTGACTGAAGACTAAGTCCTGTACACAGGCTTTAGCCCGGCAGGCCTCTGAGATGAGTGGGGTGGCCTGCTCTACGCTTATCAAACGGAAGCACAACGAAACCGACGGCGATCGTCACGACGGAACATCCGACGCAGCCAGCTCGCAACCGTCGCGAGGGAAATAGCCAGCGGAGGCGTATTGGTAGAGACTGTGTCTACGTCATCGCATCGTTACACGTTAAAGTACGTTACACGCTAAGCAACAAAGCAGCGCGGAACACCTAAAAAGACAAAAGAAGGGAGCTCAATAAGATCTTGCGGTGCAGGAGGAGGAAAGCTGGAAGAGGTTGTGAGAGTCGTGTGCTTGAAGAGACTCGCGAAAGTCCTATTGTGCTCTTAACCAGGCTGAAATTGACCACGAGACATTTAAGGCTTATCTTGATTGAGTCCTATTCGTTTCAATGAGGTACCAGCTTATAGGCTGGAAGCGGGTAGTTCCCTCGTCCAAGGTGACGCGGCACGAGTACCCGGCAAACCATCTCTGCTCGCTTCCGCACGAGGTGCTCTGCATGGTGTTGGAGATACTTGCAAAGGATCTTCGGTCGCTCTTGGAGTTGTCATTCACTTGCAAGAAGATGTACAAGGTGGTATGCAAGGGGTACTTGTACCGCAGTGTGGTATTGCCCACATCGTCAGCGATGGCGCGATTCGCACTGCACCACTTGCCTTCGTCATCCAAGGTATCAAAGCGACTTAGCCGTCTCAATGAGCTGAGCACCAATATTAACTACATTACGCACATTTCTCTTTTGAATCCGCCGGCAGTCAAAGTGTCGAACCATAACTCAAATATTGCAGGAAGCTATGAGTTCCTGAGCCTGAGCCAAGTCAAGGTTGAGCTGGCGCAGAGAGACTATATATCGTCGTTGCAGCTTCTCTTGTCAGAAAGTTTTGGGTTGAGGTGCTTGGAGATTGGCGAAATATCTCCCTCCTTCTCCTTTGACAGTGAAGAAGGGTTTGGCGGGTCGCTGGGCCCGCTGCTCTCGTCGTTGACATCATTAAGTCCACGCAAGAAGACTGTTTCCCCAAAGAGGAGTCTCGCTAAACTAGTATTGAGGACACAGAGCGGCTGGACCATTCCATTTAAATTAGGCCACATGTCGATTATTCTCAAGAGCTTTCACACAGTTGACGAATTGAGCTTGTACAATTTTATTATCGATGACTTGAAACTAGTGTCGGAGAACACCCAGGTTGCGAGTCAGGTTAGCATTCACAAGTTGACGCTTCATTCATGCCGCTACTCCCAAACTGTTCGCAAACAAAACCATCCCAAGAAATCAGCACCCTTGTTCAATAAAACTAATACGCTTCATTTAAACAACATTTTGAGCAGCGGCGATTTGTCTGCAATCGACTTTATCAAACTGAATCAAAAGCTTTCCAAGCTAATAATAGACATGAATTCACCTGTTTTTTATTCTCGGTCTTCTACAGATTCACTATTCTTCAACTACCCAAAGTATAATATGTTTTTCAAACTCCTTTGCTCAGGCCATGGTACTTTTGCAAATTTCAAGGAGCTCGTTTTGATTAATTTTGATTTGCTTGATGGGTTTTCACATTTACACAAGGCAAGAACTAATCCTTCGGAGGACTCAGCTGAGACAAGTAGTGACACCTTAGAGACACTCTTGACTCATTTGGCGAACATCCCAAAATTGACGATAGCTCTCAGACGCAGGCCCAAGAGTCTACATGTCTGCAAAAAGTGCGGTTTCACTGATGCTAACGAGGGTGACAAGGATATTAAAACATTGTCAAGTAAGGAATGGGCAGTATTATTGCAAAGCATTGTTTCAACTAATGACAAATGTGCTTTGAGCGTCTTTGACTACCGCGGAACCCCTCTATTCTACAGATAAGCCTAGGAGGAATATGCTATTGAAAATTTATAAGTAGCAAGTGAATAACCGACTGCTAGCTTTGCTAGCATTAATGCATGTTTTCTCAGTCGTGATGATTTCTCGTCTCAGAAAACGATATAAAACTGCCAACTGCCATGAAACGAAGTAATCAAAACACCAGCAGGACGAGTTTACAAATGGAGTTCCAGAACATCAGGAGTAGTGAAGATTGACCGTTGCTTGTTTCTGAAATCGACGTTTCCGTTCCCCTAGGATAATTGTCGAATGCTCGATCTGGGTATTGCATATCATCGGCTGGCATATAACTGTTTCCAGCCATTACCCGATCTTGTGCAAAGTCCTCATTAGTACTATTGCCTCCTCCTGACGGATTGTTTATTTGGTCAGGATGGTGACGGGATTTAACGAATAAAGAATCGCGAGAGTTTAGTGAATAAGGGTCCCCATTTGGAGCAAAAATTAGGAATGGCGACTCAAAGTCTTTATCACTGAGCTTGACGTATCGGCCCTTGATTGCGGACGCTCCATTTTTTATGAAATCTCCCGCTACACTCTGAGGTATACCCTTGCTTATGTCCAAGTATGGGTACAGCTGTGCACACCATGGGATAGAAGCTCCAGTGGTCTTGATCCTAGCCTGTACTTCCTGGGCGTCTTTACGCATGGCTTGGGCGATATGTTGGTAGTCGAGCGGCGGCAACGAATCAAGTTGTGATTTGAGCTGCAAAAAGTCTTGCAAGAGTCGAACATTTCCATTGGGCATAATTTCCACCAATCCATAGTTATTGGGCTCTTGCGAAAATTCGTATATCAAACCACCACTGAATACATCTATCATATTGGTTGAGTATAGAGTCTGAACTTCTTCAAAAATACGGGGAGTTACCTCATTGCATCCATATCTGTCGCTAGTTAGTAATGTACCATAAATGCCATTGCATCGAAGACATACTCAGAAAAGAATATTGGGCGGGTGTATTCGCTATAGTCCGAAACCAAAACATTGTAGCCACTGGTGTAAAATGTTTGCTCTCCACACCACTGGTAGGAGTTTACGCCGTAAAAATCAACCGACTCTAGGGGCAGCTGGTACATGCACTCCAAGTACTGGGACATTGGCATCCTAAACCGTAAGTCGTCAGCAGCGGAGTACCCGACCGGGATTGTTCTTGGAGAATGTGCCTTTATATACGCCTTCATATCCCTCACCACCGCCTTGATGTATATTGGAGAGTGCTAATTGTGTTAGGACAAATTGAATCAAAGGGTCACAAAATTTACGTACCGCGCCAGAGACCTCATCATTTACCACCTCGTTTCCAGCAAAGAAGGCTAATGTGTTTTCATAGTGTGAAAATTGTTCAACAACCTGAAGTACATTATCCATGTACCGCAGAGTGTAGGTTGTCCATGGCTCGTACCGATTCAAGTAGTGGTCTTGAAGCGGCGAGTTAACGTCTAGGACCAAGTAGATACCCGCTTTTGCAAGCATAGTCATGCACACATCGTGGTTTAAGGCTGCGTTTACCGAATAAACCCGAATAGTCTAAACTGTTAGTATATTTGCAGCCAATTGGCGGCTAAAAAGATACATACATTAATACCAAGTTCTTGGAATAGAGCCACGTCTCTGGCACACGTGGTAGGATCAGAGAGCGGGTCCCGTAAGGTAGATACTCCCGAAGAGCCGCCAGGCTGGTAGTCAACACCTTTGATGTAAAACTAAAAGAGTCAGTGGTGGACACCCGCCAAGGTTGAAGGTACGTACAGGTTCCCGGGTAACAGTATCTACAAAGTAGTGACCACGAACCTCCAACGGGTGAATGATCGCAGAAACACACTCTAGAAGGAAAAGTGCGGCATATAAACGCATGGTGCTGAAGAAGAAGGTGGTGTGGTGGCACTGATTGCTGCAAAAAGTTGTGAATTTTTCAGAGGACACTCTGGAACAATCAGTGTACAAAGCATCAGAATAAAAGGATCAGAATAGAAGGATCAGGCTAAAAGCATCAGGCTAAAAGCATCAGGCTAAAAGCATCAGAACAAAAGGATCAGAGTAAAAGCATCAGAACAAAAGGATCAGAGTAAAAGCATCAGAGTAAACTATTCATCAGAGTAAACTATTCATTAGCTTTGTCCAAGACTTTTGGCTTGTGTCTTTACAACAGTCGCCTATGACGAAATCGAGTGACAGACTCAGGGGCTAAAAAGGGAAATCTGAGGGGTGCCGCTAATTTTAGCAGTAGAGTCGCTTTAGACTGACAAGTGGAGTAATCATGGAGGCGCCAGGGGTGACGGGCGACGGAGCTCGGTTCATTCCAAACTTACATAAGCCCATACAAAAAATGAGCAGGTTGTCTAGTATTCCCCACAAAACATCAACCACCATCAGAAACCGGCTCTCAAGTATCCGTACTGTCAAGAGTAGACAAGATGTCTTTTCGCGATCTAGAGGCTCTCAATTCCAAACTCAATGCCGTTCTCGAGAAGGCAACCGCGCGGTCCAGCACAGCACCCGAGGTACTCCACGGGCTAGCGGCGGGTGTAACTACTAAAGAAGGCAACGTATACTTGGAGGGTCGCGGAACTAAGGAGTTGGATGGAGGCGGCGCGGTTGACGGCGATACCCGCTTCACTCTCTACTCGTGCACTAAGCTTTACACGGCCTGCGGCCTCCTTCGGTTGCACGAGGAGGGTCTCGTTAATATTGACTTGCCGGTTAAGACATATGTGCCTGAATTTGACAATGTCTTCCTTATTGACCCCAACACCGTTGATGACGAAACGGGCGAGTTCACCGTGCCCCCGAGGCGTCCAGCTAACCAGTGCACGGTTCGTAACTTGCTTATGCACACGTCTGGGATCGCGTACCCCTTTTCCAGCCCCGACTACATGGCCTTATTGCTCAATGGCAAGGACGGCGGTAACATTTTTGATCCCGAGCGATTCATGTATAGTACCGAGCGCATGCCTCTTTTGTTTGAGCCTGGGACCGAGTGGACATACGGCCAGGGTATCGAGTGGGTAGGCTTTATCATAGAGGCCGTAACCGGAGAGCGCTTGGGAGAGTACTTGAAGCGGGTGTTTTTTGACCCGCTTGGAATGACGAGCTTCACGTTCCACTTGCCAGACGACTCGCTGATTGTAAAATTGTGCCGTCGCTCAGAGGACGACGACGAACGACCAATTATCCGCCGCATGCGTAGACACTTGGTTCCGTTAGACCCGAAATTGGATCTTGGCGGACAGGGCGGTTACGGACTGCCTCGTGACTTTCTCAAGTTCTTGCGCATGATTCTCAACGACGGCACGCACGTGGACCCGGTATCGAACGAAGCAGTGCGTGTACTCTCACCGTCCACGATCCAGTACGCGGTTATGAACCACCTCTCGCCATCCATCAAGCCGGACTTTTTTGGATTGGCTGTGCCCGACGGACCCAGCGCCCAGCCCGAAGGGTTCACGTTGATGGGATGTGCCTACTCTAGTAACAATTTGCCTACTGGGAGACCACGAGGGACCATTTACTGGAGCGGCATGGCGAACTTGTGGTTCTGGATGGACTTTAAGAATGGAATAGCCGGTTTTTGGGCCGCGCTGTTGGTTCCATTTATGGACAGTTATGCTTTAGAGGCGTACGCGGCCTTTGAGGCCGGAGTCTACCTGGAACTCGACACGAAGGAGTGAGTCACCTAAAGCTAGATTTTTAGGCACAGTATTAGACAAAGCTGTAGCCTCGCACGACATTGCGTAGCGTGGCTTGCGCGCCAAGTACGACCAAGCCAATGTTCCAAGGCAAGGGGCTGCTTACATAACGATAATATTTTGTAACCGAACGTCAATAGGCTTCGTCTCACATTCTAGAGTACAGAGACTACGACATCAGCACGCAACCGCTCAAGTCGGTACTGCTAGTCGATACCCTCATCCAGCCGTCTGGAGTACTTACGTGAGGAGTCAGAAGTGAGGAACGATGGCTTTGGAAAGTATAGGCTTCCAGCCGCTCAGTTCCGGAGATGGATTACAGAATGGTGGCGAGGACAGAAGTAGCACAGGTGGCGACACGGGGTACGATAATAGAGCACAGATTCTCCCTTCTTCGCCACCCACGTACAGCGAGCTTGGTGGAGACGATGATATGATTGGTTCTCTGCCAAGTGGCCAAGAGTCAACACCGGGAATAGAGCAGTTTGAGATTGACGACTCCTATTTTGATGAGCCTGTACACCGAGCGAGCTTCCTCGTACGCGCCTCTATCATAACCAAGAAGCTTACTGCAAATTTTAACAACCGCGTGGTTTATCCTGTCACGCGAGTGATTGATCCCATGTATGAGGGGTACAAGTACTTTGAGCTGGTTTACTTGCAGGCTGTGTTGAAGCTAGGCAACCCCTTGGTGGTGAATCGTCTTGTTTATGTATGCTTTGTGATGTTGGTTATGTTTTTCGTTGCGAGATACTCGAGCAGTGACGGGGTCAGTGGTGCAAGTGGCGGAGCATTCTCCACTGGCAGATTTTATGACATGGAGAAATTGGGGAACTCGATTAGAGATTACGTGGACCCCAGACTAATGAAGGAAAACTTGGAGTACTTGTCGAGCTTTCCGCATATGTCGGGGACGAAGGGAAATTTGGCGCTTGCACGCTATGTCGAGAAGTACATGTCAGAAAATGGCATTAACATTATAGATTTTAATGTGTTGCAGAGTTTTACCAATTTTCCAGTATTTGACAAGGAGAGAACGTTTTTGCGTGCATCTGATGGTTCGGTGGAGGCTGAGTTGTTTGAACTGGGCAATCACGATATGCAGTACTTGGCGTTTACTCCGAATGGACTCAATACGGAGGGGGAAGTGGAAAGTCATTTGGTTTACGCCAACTACGGTCTTCAAGAGGATTTCGATTTACTTGTGAAGAATGGAGTTGCCTTGGAGGATGCAATTTTGCTCATAAAGTTTGGCTGCGCAGACTCCACTTCTTGCATACCCGAGTCAAATAAAATGGCTTTGAGCGAAAAATTTGGCAGTAAGGCTGTTGTGTTTATTTCACCGGTTGCAGAAACAGGTTCAGGCGACCTGGTTGAAAAGCATGACGACGCGATAGTCAGACATAATGTTGGCTTGACAAGAGTTAGCCCGGGCGACATATTAACACCGGGATGGGCATCAGAGAATGGCTATACCACGAGATTGCCTTGGTCTAAATCCGTATCAACACCAAAGATTCCCACATTACCGATTTCATTTAGAGATGGAAAGAAATTTGCGTCACTTTTAAAAGAAGATGGTGTTAAGTTTGACGATGGGTTCTTCTCTGGTGGAAAAGGTGATCTGATGAAGACCAAATTAAAACTCATGATATCCAATGATGAAAGACCCAGTCACGATATTTGGAATGTGGTTGGGTCTATCGAAGGAAGAGAACAGCCTGAGAAGGGTGTAATAATTGGGGCGTCGCGCGATTCCTCATGCATTGGCACGATGTCGACCAACACAGGAACGGTCATTTTGTTGGAAATGATAAAGATATTCACTTCTCTTCAGAGACAATACCGCTGGTCACCCGCGCGGACCATTTACTTCATTTCATTTGATGGCTCAGAGAATAACTTGGCTGGACTGTCTGAGTGGATTGAAAATAGAAGTGACGCTTTGAAGAAGCAAGGATATACATACATCGATTTGAGTGACGCCGTTACTGGCGATAACCTTTCGATCAAGTCGAACCCATTTTTGGAGGAAATTATCAAGGCTGCACTTGGTCGTGTGAAGAGTGAGTCTAGAAGGTCTTCCAAACGAGAGAATACCAGCAATGCTGGCGTGTACAATATTTTTCAGCGGGCTAAAAAACGTGACGGAGATAATTATGATGATGTTGGTACACTTTATGACCTCTTCAAGAAGCAAAATAGGGAACTGGATGCAATTTCCAATAATATGATTGAACAAAAGAACTACGTTCCATTCATCAACATGATGAATATTCCTTCAATGGAAATCAAGTTTACTGGTTTGAATTACCCTAAAGGTTCGTGCTATGACAATTTTGAAAATTTTGAAAATTCAAACCTTGATTCAAATATGGAAAAACATCTGGAATTGGCGGAACTTTTGTCAAGAATTGCACTTGTATTAGTCGAAACTCCGTTGATTCCGTTCAACTTTAATGATTTTAGTTCCAGGCTAGTCGCATTTGTGAGCGATTTAGAGTCTTATAGTCGGCAAGTTGCCGACAATCTTGATCAACCAAACAAACCTCGTTTGAATTTTTCTAATTTGTCGCGGGCAATCTTTAAGTTACGCGGTACTGGTAATCGCTTCGAGGAATGGGTTAAAAGCTGGACTCAATTCATAGCTGAATCGTCGGGTATTGAGCCATCATTATTAGCAATAAACAGATGGAAGTGGAATGATCACATTGTGAGATTCAATGAGTATTTCCTTTCACAAGAAAGGAATACCCAGCGGCCAGGATTTGTCAATATGCTTTTCGGCCTTCAATACGTGGCACCTGGCGTGCCCGACGATACCCGCCAGTGGAACACTTTCCCACAAGTAAGAGATTGCATATTTCAACATGACTTTGGTAAGGCGCAAGAGGAAATAAATGCGTTAGCCAGTGCTCTTGACTATGCCGCCGAGAGCTTGTTGAAGTTTTAGTAGGCATTGGCCTACATCATTTAGGGTAAATAATCTTTTGTATAAGCTAATCGGAGTATTAAAGGACGGCTATTTTTCGGCTATATAATATTATTTGTGCGTCTTCCAGTAAAGGTGGCGCGGTAAAAGGCGTAGATAAGGTTAGTGAGCCCCAAGATTCAATGTCACCATTAGCCGTTCCCTTAATCTTGAAGATATCATCAACAACAGCGCGTTTTCTTTAAGGAGCTGTCACTGCCGCAGAGTTTACAGAAACCCAGTCCATCATTCTGCAATTTCGCTAAACCGTGTATGAGGAACGGAAAAACGAGTGAAATCTGATTGTTCACTTCTGAAAAGAATTAAAAACCAGCAACGACAGTGGAACAGCTGTAATATGCTTATTCCTTTCTTCTAGCTGGGCTTCGTACGATACACTTGACAGCTCTTATATACTAGCAAAATGGAAAATTTATCGAATCCTCTTGGTGGCCAAGCTGGCTAAGGCGCGAGACTGTAATGAGTTACTCAGAGTAATCTTGAGATCGGGTGTTCGACTCACCCCCAGGAGATTTTTTTTGTGCTGTTTCATAAATATAGGTAGTACAAGAGACCATAAATACAATAGCTTGTGAGCTTTGTATAAAGACTTGCATCAAATGAGTAGAATCGCAGTCGCGCAACGTGCAAAAAGTTATTCATACGTAATTATCATTCTTATTGTGGCGTCAACAAGCTTTTCTGCTTCTAAATTCCACCTCTGAGCTACACAAATTTTTGACACGGTAGTTACTATCAATGTGGCCGTGTCTTCTAAATGGAGCCTGATAGTGGTATTCAAAGCAACAGCTTCTCCTTGAATGTTTTTACAAGTGACACTAATTCTTCCAAGTAGGTATCACTAATTGTGTGATTGTTGAGTTCGTTGACCGCGCTGTTTAGGTTCACCAAGTACTCCGTATTTTCCCCCGAAGGTCCCCTGGACGACGCTATCACACGGGCCGTATCCCTAGTCAGTTCCGGACCAATGAATGACGAATTGTCCATGGTACCAATGTATATCAGGGAAGGTATGTACAGACGGCCAGTTGCTTCATCGCGAACGGATCCGGGTATCTCATCCCGGCCTTCTTCCACGTTGGATACGTAGAATGGCACGCTGTGCAATGTGTAGCCGTCTTGTTCGCGTATGTCTAGGTAGTTTTTGACTTCCGCCGTATGTTCAGGTGGAATATAGTAGGCAACACAAGGCACCGTCAAGTCTGCTTTTTGAAGCGTGGACGCGTTTACAGACCCATTGATCTCATGCGACAAGTGCAGATGAAGCCAGTCGTTTTGTCTGATGTCCTCTAGCGATATCAATGTAACAACTCTACCGGGCGATTCAACTGTTCCACGGTGGTCCGAGGAGCTCTGCCAGAACCTCCGAACGTAGCCTTCCAAGAAGCCACTTACCTTGAGTGTGAAGAGAGGCGGCGGCTTGAAAATGAGCGAGCCATAGCCAATGACCCACATTCCTTGCGCAGACATGAGGTGACTATAGTCTACTGTGGCTCGTTTTTTCTCTGTATTGGATATCTAGCTACAAATTACATATTACACCTCGTCTTCACAAGTAGCTCACTTTGAAGGCCATCTGCACCGTCTGCATCAACATCTGCTGCACGTTGATATTCTTGAGTTTGAGAAACTTGCGCGACAATATAGCGAATACAAGTGTACCCAATACAATAACGTAGTTATCCTTGAGAGACTGCCTGACCAACCGGTACAAGAAAAGGATGCGGTTTCTAAACTGTACCAATTGCTTAGATTTGTCGTTGTTGTGAGGGTCTGGGGAGCCCACGCTAGCACTGGTAGATTCTTGTGCATACTGCTTTTTGATACTCTTTATAGATTTATACTGCAAATCTTGCAGTTTTTTGAGTTCAGCCTGACGCTCTAGTTCTTGCGCCTGGGCTCTCTTTTGTTTCTCCAATGCTTCTCGTTTTAAATCTGCCTGTCTCTGTGCAATCTGACTCTTTTGCAGTTTTATGTCCTTCAACCTGTTGTCATACTTGGGTTCCTTATACACAGCATTCTCGTGAATGATGTATTCCGCCTCATCGAATAAATTAAATGTTGGTAGAACCTCAAACACGTACAAATCCATTAGCTTGCGGTAGAATGGGTCATCGGATTGGGCAATGGCGTAGTACAACTCTTTGAAAGATGCAAGGTACATCTCCTGCCCAGACCCCAGCACTCCTCTATCGATCAAAACACTTTTATTAGTAATAAGCATCAAGTGGTAGTTGTACAAGACTTCAACCGGTATCTTTGTGGGGCCCCCGTATACCTCCTCCAAGTCTCTCTTGAAGTTTCCAGAAATGAGCTGCTTAGCGACTATAGGAGGCATGAACCTTTCGACGCCACCCTTCATCTTGTCGAGATCGCCTCCGATTCCTGCCACGACAACACCTAATATAGTTATGTGCAAAATGGCTACCTTGCCAAAGAAGGGTGTATGCTCGCCCGACAGTCTGACATCGGCAATTGCATTCTGGTATAACTCGTAACTCACCTCTAAACTGCGTTCGAAATCCTTGCTTACCAAAAGATTGAGAGCAAGCTTATACTGCTCCTCCGTCTTGCTACCTAAGAACGATCCCAGCAAAGAATTTTCCATATTAGTGTGCTCCAAGTGACCTAGCTCGTACCGAGCTCCAGGTTTACCCCGTCTTGTTGACCGACAAATCACGTGACCAATATGACATAAGTTTGAGTTCCGAGGCTTTTACAGAGTCCCAGCCTTGCGCCAGCTAAGTTGCTTGTTCTATTTGATTAAAAGCATATTATTAGTAAAAAATGGTCCCGGGTATATATAAATATATTGGTGCAGGCAAGAAACAGTCGCAAATTCAACTACCTTTCCTCATCGCTTTCGTGCCTCTTGGATTTCCCTAATGCTGCCAACCGGCGCTTCTTTTCGATAGCACTTTCACCAGCGGCTCCGCTCTTGGCGACTGTTTCTTGATTCCTCTCTTTGCGATTGGAATTCGTAGCACTGGAGCCACTTTGCATGCTGACCACACTGTTCTTCTTTGCACGTCCATTTCCAGTACCGAGAACATCGCCTGCATTCTTGGGTTCCTGCTTGGATAATATATTTGTTATCTTGTCTTCGATTCTGCTGATTGCAGAATTGTTTATTACAGAATCTGAGGCGTCTTCACCATGAGCTGTAATACTAAATGCAGTTGGAGCACCGTCAGTTTGGGGGTTGGGCTGGTTAGTAGGCGGAGCAGATCCATCTGTCTTCTTTATTCCCACGTATGATAATGCTTTACCCACAATACTACCGGATCTCTTCCTGTTGACATCTTCGTGGCGGTTCACCTTGTAACGTCTGATGATATCCCCATCTTCGTTCTCAATAACAATAAAGTTGTCAATTTGATGAGCATAAACCTTTCTTTGGGAAGGATCATCCTTGCGAACATAACCACGTCTGCTACTAACCTTGGTTGCGCGATGCTTATGCTCAGGAGTGTTGTCTGAGGCTGAAGAATTAATGGACGCTTCATCTGCTGAAAGGGAAGAATATTGCGTAATCTTCCGGCGTAACGAGCCAAATGAGTGAATGCTTTCAAATTCGTTATCATACTCCTCGTTATCTTCTTCAGAACGTGGAGGAGGCGACTTTTTACGCTTGATGTTGCTCATCAATCCCGAGTGGTGGTTCGCTTTCTTTTCATCACTCATGTCGAACGTGTCGACAACTTCTCCAAACTGGTCTTCAATAATAACCTTGGATCCCTCCTGGTAAGCTGTAGAGGGCATCGAGTTCTCCGGCTTTTCATTGGCATCTCTTTCAATATCGGTATCCTCACTCGGAAGATTGATGACAATCTTGGTCTTATCGTCATTGTCAGCGTTAATAAGACTAGAAGATGACGCATACTCACCCGTACTATCCTTCTTAAGTTCAAAATCATCTGCCGATGTAGCAGCTTGAGGTGGAGTCCTGCCTAACTGTAAGAACTCAGTGTGTGGTCTTTGACGCTCCAGGGCTATGCCCTCAATATGGCCTTCATGTGCATGTGGATTAAATGAATCGGGACTCAAGTGGTTGTTATTCGCATTACCATTGTCTTCATCGTCACTATAGTAGGCGCGTGATAATGTCTTCTTGATTCGGTCACCTGGCAGGGTACGCTTTTTGCGTTTCTGCTTATCTCTGCGACGTTTTGCTCCACCCGCTGGCCGCACCTTGATTCCACTAGTTTCAATGGCATCTTCATTATTTCCTGCTTTATACCCACTGTTGGGATTTGCAATGGTTTCATTGGTCGGTAATCCCTTGGTATCAACGCGGTGTAAGGAGAAGGACGTTGAGGTTTTTTCCAACTTGTGAAGTCTATGCATCCAGGTTGGTCCCTGATCTTGGGTATTGGTAGTAGTGAATGACCAGGTGATAGCCATACGGTTAAGTCTCCTGCCCAAGGTAAGAACAGCTACCAGCGAGCCATGCACAACGATGGATGCAATTACAATAAAACACACAATAGGCCAAATTACCCTAATCAACTGGTAATGAGGCGTGCCAGCTTCCGGAAGCAAGGCCAAAGGAGTTTCTTCCAGTGTGAAGTGTGCCTCCAAGTCACCTCTGGCCAAAATGGCAGCAAATATAGCACCCACACCGATTGGGCCAAAGTGGCCGCAAAATATTGCCTCTCTCCAGGTTTTGACATCAGGCGTGAACGGCTTCAAGGCAATTACTGCTGGCATGCGGCGCAAAAAGATGATAACGAGAGCCAAGATGATCAAGCGCCAGCAGTTCAAGCCCAATTCAGCATTGTTGAAATCGGGCCACGGCACAATTGCTCCAAAGTAGACAAAAAAGGCCAAGTTTAGTAACAAGTCAATAACAGTCGAGACATGCAGCTCTTCGGTTTTGCGAGCAAAGTCACCATTCCAGCCAAACGACGTTCCAGCGGCAAAACTTACCAACAAGTCGTCCACACCTAACATGGCACCGATTCCGGCTGAGTTAAAGGCCAAAAACACAAACAAGGCCAAAAACGACTCGCGGTCAATCAACTGGTGCTTCTCAGCTAAGCCCACCGCCTTCCGCAACAAATACCCTAATGTCGCACCCAATAGACACCCGAATAAGCACTCCCACAAAATGGTAAGCAAAAACCAGTCCTTGACAATGCGGCGTGCATTACCAGAGTATAATACCAAATTAAGTGACAAGTAGATAAAGGGAAATGCCATTCCATCGTTACACCCTGACTCAGCTGAAAGCAAATTACGCAAGTGTCCTGGAACTCTCTCAGCAAACTTTCCTTTACCAACCACAGCAGCGGCTAAAACGGGATCGGTTGCAGTCACACAGGCACTCACAACCAACGCCGAGGTGAAGTCAAAGTGCGGAATGAGACACCAGATAAATAATCCAACCACGAGCCACCCCACCGTCATTACAGGAAGCAAAAATATTGCCACGGATACCCAGTGCTTCTTCATGTACTTCCGTGGCAATTCTACCGCTACCGCAACAATCTGTATACACAACACGATTCTGCAAATCTCCAACGTTATCAAATCTGTGTTGCCCCATGACAAAGGATTGAACCACTTCAAGCAGTGCGGACCTAATACAAGTCCCGCTATGGTCGCCACAGTCGCCTCTCCAATAAAAAGTCTCTCCTTTACAAAGAGAGATACAAGGGAGAATATCGTACTAAATATACCCACACAGGCATACGCAATGTGCGGTTTAGTCAACTATTAACGTTAGTACACGACAAGGAATATCTTGGAATCGTTTCACATACCTCTAGCTGAGCCCAAACCATCTTTGGCTGGAGTAAATGCGACTGCTCTGTCTCGTATCCGCTTCTAGGGCTTTATTGTATCATAAATTCTCATATAACCGTATCCTGTATATAACGAGCAATGTATAGGTGAGACGGCTAAAGGCACAAACTACAGAAGGAAGAAGGCGGCGAGCTTGAAGAAGCGGGGGTGTAGAAGAGGCGACGAGCACCAAGAGGGCTCCCCGAAGAGGCAACATTTCACTCGAGGATTAGGCTAATTTTAGGTGATTTTTAACTATTGTATTAAGCATATCGGGTTTGTCTAAAGCCGCGAGACAAATCAGAGGATCCGCGCGAGCTTCCGCCATTAGAATTAGGAGGAGGGGTATTGTCAAGGAAGTGAGTAAAGTATAGCCATCACCGAATAATGCAGCACTTGTTACGGTGGTTTGGATAGCAGATTGCACTGAATATCGGTGGTTGCGTAATAGAGAAATCCTCGACTTGCAGAGTGACGGTGAAGACATTCACCTAGACTTACAGGTGGACTGAGGGTAAACTTAAATAAACTCAAACAAGTAAACTCGGCCCAATCAAGCTGGCATTCACAATCACGCTGATCTTTACGATAAGGAAGCTTCACGGTGGCTACAAGAACTGTTGACTTTGGATACATGGAGTAGCTGGATCGACACGTGATTTTACAATCAAATTCTGTATCGCGACTAGACAGGCAAGACATTACCGATTCTGGCGGCGAGGAATGTCCAAGCTCTTCCTCAGCTCACAGGCCTCATGCGATGGTGACGACGACGAAGAGAGCGTTTCTTTCAAAGCTTCAACGAATCAGATAGCACACCTAGCGGAAGTTCTTTCAGCCGTTAACGCGGTGAGCTCGCAGGCCTTGTTGATAATAAAGGCACTGGGACTATACGTGTACACCGAATTCAACCACGTGTCTAACGTGCAGTTGAGTATTGGTACTGCATTGTTTTCGACTTACAGTTTGACTGGCGGGACTGGGGATGCGAGTAGTGACGAGGAGACAGAGCTTCGTCTAGGCATAGACTTGAGCCTTGTAGCGGATCTGTTTGAGTCCGCTGCGTCAAACATTGTTTCAGGAAAGAAGCGAAGGGGTGGAAATGGTGCTACTGGAAACGCGGTAGAGATGAATTGTTTTATTACGTACGAGCCTGGTTCAGCCTTGATGATTGAGTTTGAAGACGAGCTACTCAATGAAAAGTTGGAATTTCTCACCTTCCATGTAGACATGGAGTATCCGTACAACACAGCTCTGGGCCAAGACGAGGAAATTCGTGGCCTTATAATTGACCACAAGAATGTCCAGTATGAGCTGATATTGAAGTCCAATGTTCTTTCCAATTTGCTAGCCGACTTGCTCAAGATCAATACCGTGGACTTGCACATTTATGCTTCAAACCAGCGCCGGTCGTTGGGAAATCAAAAGTCGCATATAGTCTTTCAGGAGAACCAGCTTAATTTCATATCGGTGGGCCCCATAGGCAACCTGAAACTCATCTTTCCTGCCGAACGCACCATTTTGGAAAAGTTGGTCTTTTACAATAACGGAAGCGAGATAAACACGTCCATCATGTCGTCCTATAACTTTGCCATCTTTATCAAGATCTTTAAGGCAGTGAAGCTCTCGTACCGGTGCAAGATATTGAAGGATCTGAATGGAGTGCTCTCCATCCAGTTGCTATGCAACAATCCGAATTTATTGAGCTATTCTGGAACGCTAGTGACTTTTAATCTACTTCAAAAGTCACTGGAAGACGAGCTCGATGAGAGACAAACGCAGAACCAACAGTTTAGTCTCAATAACAATTTCGACGACGATCACTTTGACTATGCGCGAGAAATCCAGCCTGCCAAGGGCAAGACACCATCCAAATATGACATGCCACATCCGAGCATCAGCGAGTACCAGGATTTGGGAGGAGTAGCGGCAGAGCCAGTGTTGTCATATGCAGCTTTTCGCCAACAAAACCTGAGTCGGCCACAGGACCAAATACAGGTTCAAGAGAGTGTCTACGATGGACCACTGCACTCGACAAAGAGGCTGAAGGGCCCAAATGGTTCCCATCAAAGAGGCACGAGCGTCAACGACGTCCCGCTATTCTTGTAGCTAAATATGATGTATATTATTTCTGAATGTAAATATATCCACTTGCCAATACAAACGTGAATTGATAAATTGCTTTAATGACGTACGGAGCGAACTGAAGAAATCAAACGTGCACCATCGTTATCAGATTTTAGTAAACAGAAATATAGTTGTCAATTCTGTTCTTTTGGTTCTGGGAAATACACTCAGCAATCCAGGTGATGTTTCTGATTTCTTGTTCTTTCGATCTCAACCAAGCCCACACGGTGGACAAAGTGAACTGCTGAGTAAAGGCGTTCTTACAGTAGTTCATCTCCAAGAGATAAAACCAGTCCTCCAAGTTTTTCGTACCCTGGCCACCATCTGAGCCCTCACTAAAGATGTTGGAGTACTCGCCCACCAAGTCAACAATTGCCTTCAACTGGTCCACATCTTCGACCTGCGATAATTGAGCGTGGTAGGTCGGGTACAACAAGCCAAACAGCGGGTACAATGATAATTTGTCTTCCGCGGAGATGTCAGAATTGTTCAACGAGTTGATCGTAACGTTGATAACTCTCTTGTCGGCTTCAAAGTTCAACAATCTGAGCATAATCTCTTTATCGGGGTTGTTAAAGTCCTCCTCGACAAAAGCAACGAAAGCTTCCAAGTAGTTCTTGTAAAGCTTGTTCCTAATGATCTCAATGTTCAAGTCATCCAAGTCATCAGCGGTCAAGCAGTTCTTGAAGAAAGGTGCCAAGGGAGTGTCAATCAAGACCGTGTCGTACAAACTCTCAATGTCAGTAGCAATTGAAAGAGTGGGCAAGGTCTCAAACCAGCCCAAGGGATGGCACTTGGCTAAAATTTCCGACTTGTCGCGCTCGTGCAAAGTGCCAGTGATCATCAAAGCAACGTTATCAATCATGTATCCATAGCTGATAAAGTCCAAAAACCTGGTCAACGTGCCCGACGATTGCGCCTTCAAGTACTGGAATTGCAGATACAATTTCCGCGAAAGATTGTCCTGGATCACCGTGGTCGAAAGGGGACCCGCGTACGACGACAAGAAGTTTCCATAGTCTGTTGCCGACAACTGCAACTTCAAATCCTCCAAGTTGTCGCACTGCGTCAAGTTCACGTACTGATTTCCGCCCAACAATCCACTACGGTACCCGCGGACAACACCCTCAACATAGCCGTAGTTGATATTGAAAAACAAGCCCTCCATCGCAGCGAGTGGTCCGGACGTACGCTGCTACACTAATCGTGCTCCTCCCGTCTCTTTTGATTTCTCGTCATGTGGTCGTGCACCGCGGTAAAAATCCGATAAACCGTATTTGATAACACGTGACCGTGTACCCGGAAATGAAATGAACAGTCTTAAAGACCACCGTTGCAATTCCAAGCGTGAGTTAGCGGCAAGCGCTACAGTGGCCAATGCTGGACGTTCTCTTCAACGTGCTAAAGGAGGGTCTTGACCCGGTCCTTGCGGCCAGCTTTGAGGATGCTGAGTTGCGAGCAGAGTCTGAGCTGTATATACTGCAGCTCTTGATCAATGACGATTTGCTCTCCACGGAGATATACACTACTACAAGCACAAATAGCAAGACGCAGGATGCCCACCAGAGGACATTGATTGAGGAAATTGCCGAGTTAGATATGCAGCAACGTGGTTTTGACGTTAAGCTTGCGAGTTTGTCAAAGGGACACCGTGATTTGATTGTGGACATCAGTAACGAGCTAGAGAATGTGAGTTTAGTTCTTAAGAAGGACTATACACGAGAAATTGACGTGATTCAACAGAATTTGACACGTTTTGAATCGGCATCCCTAGTGGCAGCACCGAGCGCTAAGTTATTTGCGGACATTAGCACAAACAATTCTATTCTAGGTAACATTGACTCTGTTCTTGATTTGTTAGAATTACCTACTCTATGCAAGCTCTGCGTCCTCCAGGGAAACTACCAAGAAGCGTTGGAGATATCCGTATTGGCACAGGCATTGCTGATTCGCTTCCCCAAGTTGTCCATTTTTCACAAGATCCAGCGCCTGGTGGAGGTGGAGTTGAAAATTATGGTTAAGGGTTTGATTAAGTTACTCAGTACCAATTTAAAGCAGAACAATGTGTTAAAAATCTTCCTGATTCTCAACAAGCTAGACTTGACTTGTTTCGATACAGCGTTGTCCATACATAAGCCATCGGGAACTCCAGAGCAAAAGGAGAAGATTCTCAAAGGAATCTTTTTGAATGCTCGTTTTAAGCTAGTAGCGAATGAGTTGGCAAACTTGAAGCCTTTGATAAAGTTTAACAAGCTTAGCTATTTGAAGCGCTTCATTGAAATCTACCGTGAGTACATTTCTGGCTCGCTATCGATATACCATGCCATATTTCCCAGCTCGGGCTCACAAGGCGATTTAAAAATAATAAACCAGTTTGTTCGTCGATTGTCGGATATCCTTACAGCAGAACTTGGCAAGTATTTGCCTGAAATCCTTGACCCCAGCCAAACAACCAAAGAGGACGAGGATGCAGACTACGTCATGGACATACAAAGTCAAAAAGATGGCTTGATTTTCCAACTCATTTACTTGTGCAGGTCTCTAGCAAAGTTTTCATTGGACTTTGAGTCGGCAGTAGTATCCGCCTTGTGTCACACTGATGCTCCGATTTTCCTGGAATCTGACTGGGAACGCAATTTGCTGAAAATAAATAGAATACGAGGATAAGCAAACCAATGCGTTTGCATTGGTTAATGCAAAATACTACCAAATAATACATTTTGAAGTAAATAAGCAATTATGTACACATGTAGCCACATTCAGTTACTTCAAGGAGTTCAAGCCAAACAAGAAACCAAGCTCCTTCTGTCCCAATTTGGAGACAGATTTCATGCCATTTTCATCAAGTGCAGTCCCAACCATCTCCTTCTTACTGTCTTGCAATTCCATAATACGACTTTCGACAGTATCTGAAGTAAGAATTCGGTGGACATGAACTTCTCTTTCTTGGCCAATCCTGTGAGCTCTATCCATAGCTTGTTCCTCGACAAAAGGATTCCAAAACGGATCCATAATTACAACATGCGAAGCGCATGTCAAAGTGAGACCAGTACTACCAGCTCTTAAAGATAATAGCAAAACTTTAGTATCCTCTTGATAAAAGCGTTTAATAATGTGATTCTTTTGATCCAAGTTCATTGAGCCGTCATAGCGCAAGAAATTGATTTTGTCTTTCTCAAGCAAAACCTTCATGACATCAAAGAGAGCCGTAAATTGAGAAAAAACAATAATCTTCTCTCCCGGATTTTTCACAAAAACATCTTTCAATAAATCGATGCATTTTACCATTTTTGCGGACGGCAGGAATCCATTGTCCCTTTCTATTAGATGATCAATCATTTGAATATTTGTCAGTAATCCGGGTTGTGCTTGGGAATAGTACCTTCTACTGAAGTCAGTAATTTCAGCTTCCGAGTAATTCTCGTGGTGAACCTTGAAAAACATCGTGTAGTCGATAAGGTGAGATTGTTTTACTGGGGTATTGCACTCTGAACAGGCAGCTACCTTTGCTTCCGAATTTTCCTCGTCCATGGAGTTATTCTCAAAGAAGATTTCTATGCATGATTGGCAAATCATATGGCCACATTTTGAGAATATGAGAATGGGTTCAGAACTGGTTAACACATTGTAACACATTGGACAAGCTATCATATCCTCGTCTTCTCCAAATCCTTTTTCTGTGTCTTCATCTTGTTTTATTACTGGTTTAATGTCTTGATTATCATCGGTTGCACCAGCCAACTTTTTGATCCGTTCCACGGCCAAACTATCAAGCTCTCGTAACTGATTATACATCAATCTCCAGTCGCCTTTCCATCTCAGTTCATTGTTGTCTTTAGATTTCGACTTCATTTCCCCAATCTCCACTAAAAATTTATGACAGCATGCTTGCCGTAATCTAAGCAACAAAGTCAAAATACTCGACGCCATACCATTCTTCTTCTTTTCCTGCAACAAGCGTTTCGCTTTCTTTTGAATACCTGATTCTAAAGAAGCGTAAAAGTTCAACTCTTCTTTCTCCATTTCGACAAAGTCAGAGTGTATGTGTTTCTCTGGTAAGCTTAGAATGGGCTTTCCGTCGATAATTGAATCTTTTGAACGGCGCAAAAGAATGGCCTTGAGTACTGCTCGTAACTTGCTCATACTTCTATTTTTGTTCTCGTCATCGTAGTTTCCCGACCCAGGTTTGAGAGGTAAGGCAATGTCGGCGCGAAATTTGAATTCGTTGTTGTATGGCCGTATTTTGAGGAACCTGATAATGGGGTATAGCTCATCGACATGGTTTTGTATGGGAGTTCCTGACAAGCATAACCGAAACTCGCTTTTGAGATATGTTACAGCTTTGGAGGCTATGGCGGCTTTGTTTTTTATATTCTGTGCCTCATCCAAAACTACTCGATGAAAGTTAGCTTCTCTAGAGAAGAAGGGAGATGTATAGCTTTTTCCTCCGGACTCCATTTTTGGTAAGAATGTGGTGGTGGCCACTTCATTCAGTCTGGCTTCTTTTAAAGCTTCTTTAAAATGCTTTTTCCACTCTGACGAGACAGTGCCATAAGATGTGAGAATTATGTCAAACCCCTTCATGCTTTCAAAGGTTGTCAAGCGCTTTTTATCCATACCGTGGTAAAATGCAATTTTAAAAGGCGAATTGGGTTTGATTTTCGATTCTGCTTCCGCAGCCCACTGCCGCAAAAGGGACACAGGCGCCACAATAACTGTTGTATTACAACATCCCTCTTTTGCTTTGTTTGAAACCATGAGTGCTAGAGTTTGGACGGTCTTTCCCAAACCCATATCATCAGCAAGAATACTTCCCTTGGATTTTGACTCCTCCATTCTCTTGAGCCACGAGAGTCCCATTCGCTGGTGTTTCATTAAATTAATTGACATTTCTGGTGGGGTTTGCTCTAGTCCACTCTCCAATTCCTCGTCGGGTCTAATATTATCCAACAAGTTTTGAAGATCAACCTGCTCTGCGCCCTGGCCAGACAGGCCTGAGTAAATATTGGGGGCGAACCCGGGCGCGATGGGAACGTTGGGCTGTGGACGGAGAAGGTAGTCAACTCCATAACTTCTCAACTGTCCCAAGCACGCTTGGACAGATTGGTCAATAGCGCGTAGTCGGCTCTCGTTTGACATAACTATATTAATGCGGTGGGTAGCGGCATCCTGCAACTTTCTGATTTCAATCTCCTTTCCCTGAATCACCGAGCGCAACAGCTCCAAAGTACCGCCAGACGGATCCTGGTCAAGTATCATAGATATTTGGCGCTTCACGTTCGAAACTATAGCAACAGTATTGTGCATCTGGTCCTGGATTTGCGACACTTCTATTCGTGTCTGGCGCGTGTGGTCGGCAAGCGCCCACTTTTCTTTAGTATGCTGCTCGATTCTGCTCTCCAACTGCCTAATAATCAAACTCTGTACCGAAAAGTTTGGGAGTGTAACGTCAGGCTGTGCGGGCTGGTTGTACAAATCGCGAATTTGCTGCTCCTGGGTATACATTGGACTCTCAAACGATGTCTTCTTGAAACGACCGCTCGACGCCACTCTAGCCGCCTGAATGTCGTCCAAAATCACCAAATCGTCATCATCGTCCTCCGCCTCCGCCCCCCCCGCCTCCCGAGGTACCTCGCCACGGGGTCCAACTTGAATGTCACCTGGCCGGTACGTATCAGCCAACCAAACCAGCTCAGGCCCATCCGGCCGGATCAGCTCAGGCCTATCCCGCTCAGGCCCAGCCAGAGACGCAGAAGCAAAAGTAGTATCGCCGTAGCTCTGGCCATTCTCCTCGCCATCACCATCGTCGCTGTCGTTATCAATCTCCTCGTCCTCCTCGCCAGAATCAAGACTAATAATCTCCACGTCCCGCGGGACCGACTTGGCACCATTGCGCGCGTACACATCGCCGGCACCGGACGACGGGTCAAGCAGCAAAGTCCGGAGCTCGGAGAGCCTCGGTGCGCCGTCGGTGTAGGTGGAATACGTGTCACCAAAGAGCCGGGAGCTCGGACCATTCAACGACTCAAGCCGCTGCCGCTTCTCCCTGGAGGCGCCACCGTTCATGCCCCGTCCAGTGATCCCCGACAGACCCGCCTGTGTCGCGGGAACCTCGAGCTCGGGGATGTTGGGATCGCGCTGTGTGAGTAATGGATAAGGCGAGCCAGTACCGCCACCGCCATCGTCAAAACTGTACCCTCGCGGGTCTGGGCGCCCCGCGGGACGCGCCTCGTCGTCCGAAGACGACAAGTAGATGATCCCGGACGAAGCGGACGCCATGGGACGTGTGTTTGCAGCGTACACGGGCAACCTGATGTTTTGTTTGCTCACCACTTGTCTCAAACCTATACAAAAAGCCTATAGTTATATCATTTTCTAGCAAAGTCACGCCTATGCCTCGCTCGAGTCTCTCGAGTCTTTGCTCGCTCGAGTCTCTCGCTCGAGTCTTTGCTCGCTCTCGCTGGAGTCTTCTCTCCTCTCGCTCTCTCATTACCGCCGTCTATCATTACATATTAGAGGTAGTCGCCATTCTCCTCCAAAATCTTGTCCAAGCATATCTCCAACTCCTGCTGCAAGCGCTGGTTGTTCTCGTCAAAGGTGAGGCCGCGCTGGTAGTCGGCGCGGGCCGCCTCGTAGTTTCCCAAGTAGTAGTTGGCCACTCCGCGGCGCAAAAAGTTGTCTGGCGTGCACATGGTCATGTTGAGCAACATGTCGGCGTCGTTGTACGCCCGCAAGAACTCGCCCGTCTTGAGGTACGAGTCTGCACGCAGCATGAGGAGCAAGCTCATTTCCTGGAGAGTGCCCTGGAACAGCTCAAACTTGTCGCGGCGCGACACCATCTCGATGGCAATCGAAAACTGCTTCACAGCGTCGTCATACTTGCCCATCTTGAACGCGTTGACGCCGCCCTCGTACAACTTGATCACGAACTTGGTCTTGTCCTTGTTGAAGGTCTCCGGCGTGGGCGGCACCGGCACGTCCTTGTTGCTCGCGAGAAGCTCAGCGGTCAAGATATTGAGCTGCGAAAGCTCCAACGCAACCTGCGGCGCCATACGCGCCACCTCCTCCGGCACGAGCAACTGCTTCTTCGTCGCGTCGTAACTGATGGCCACGTTCATGTCTGCCGTGTGTGTCGTGTTGTAAACGTGTTGAATAAATGTACCGATTGGCACGTGATGGTCGGATGTTGCATAACTCTTGGTACAATCTTACTACTAGTACTATCTTACTGTTAGTACTGTCTTACTATTAGTACTGTCTTACTGTTAGCACTAGTGATTACCTACTTTATTACTCGTAGCACTATTACTCTTACGTCTTACTGTCTTAATTGGCTGGTATCAAGAATCTTTGGTACAAACAGTCATTCACTGGGTGCAAAAGAACCATAATGCAAGATAAGAACATTGGGAACACTAAGAAGGAAGAGAGAAGGAAGGACGGGGAGAATGAGAATAACGAGAAAGCTGAGAAAGACAAGAAAGATGGGAAGGCCATCTTGAAGGTAGAGAGACGTCGCCGCCATCTAGGGAGCCTTGTTCTAACCACGGGAGACGCTCCAGCTAGCGGATAATGCTACAGGCCAGCTAGCGCCTCCCCGAAAAAGCGGCCAGTGGGCAGAGAGCGGCAGCGCTTCACATCTTCGGGGATCCAGAGCTCCAAATACACTCGTCACGAGCTATTACCAATCACCATTTCTCAGCAATATCTGGGGTATTGAGTCATCGAAAAAACGCTATCCACCACTACACCCTACCATGTTTGACCTTGCAACGTTGGTGAGGCCCAATATACGGACGCTTGAGCCGTACCGGTGTGCGCGCGACGACTTCACGGAAGGCATCTTGCTCGATGCCAACGAGAACACTCACGGTCCGGCGCTCGACACGGTGCTGCTGGCGGAGCAGGCTATGGAGTTGAACCGGTACCCCGACCCCCACCAGGTGCCGTTGAAGGCCCAGATCGTGGAATTGCGCAACGCTGAGCCGAGTCCGTTCTTGGAGGATAGTGGCAAGGTGTTGGAGCCCGTGAATATCTGCTTGGGCGTTGGTTCTGACGAGAGCATTGACATGTTGATGCGCTGCGTGTGCGTTCCTGGGCGCGATAAGATATTGTCATGTCCTCCGACGTACGGGATGTACAGCATCTGTGCTGTGGTCAACGACGTGGCGACCGTGCGTGTTCCGCTCACCTATCCCGACTTTCAGGTGGACGAGGAGGCGGTTTTGGCGGCTATTGTTGCGGACCCGAGCATCAAGATTGTCTACTTGACGACGCCCGGAAACCCCACCGGCAAGCTAATTGAGCCTGAGTCGGTAGTGCGGCTCGCTAAGCGCGCCGCACAAGTGTGGAACGGTTTGGTGGTGGCAGACGAGGCGTACATTGACTTTGCAGAGTTGCAGCGCGGCGAGCCCTTGTCGGTGTCCACGGTCGTGCGCGAGGTTCCCAACTTGGTGGTGTTGCAGACCTTGTCGAAGCTGTTTGGGCTTGCCGGCGCGCGTTTAGGCGTGACTTTTGCTGACGAGCGTATCACGTACTACTTGAATGGCATGCGGTACCCGTACAACATCTCGTCGATGGCCAGTGCGATTGCAACGAGAGCGACCGGGAAGAGTACGGGCCTCGACAAGATGCGATCCTACGTGAAGACGATTAACGAGCAGCGCGAGCTCTTGTGGACAGAGCTCCAGGCGGTGGAGGGGATTGGCCGCAACATTGGCGGGGGCGATGCAAACTTTTTGCTCGTTGAGGTGTTGAACAGGGAGAACCAGCCGTGCAATGTCGCCGCAGAAGCGTTGTACCGCTCTTTGGCGGTGGACCAGGCGGTTGTCACCCGCTTTCGCGGAAAAGAGCTCAATTGTACGGGAGCTTTGCGTATTTCAATTGGAACGCGTGCTGAAAGCCAAGAGCTTATCAAGAATATTAAGATATGCCTCGAGAAGATACGCAAGTAGATTCTCGAGAAGATGAGTAAGTCGAGAAGATAAGTAGAAGATATGCTCTAGAAGATAAGTAGAAGATAAAAGTAGTCTGGCTGACCAAACGATTGCAATTGTTAGACGAATATTAAAGATGGATAATAGCACGAAAGATGGTAAGATGCGGAAAAAGAGAGAGTAGAAGAGAGGGAGAGGAGAGGAGGAGATGAGAGAGGAAGGAGGAGATGAGAGAGGAAGAAGGAAGGAAGAAGGAAGAAGGAAGAAGAGAGGAAGAGCATATCCACGTCCGGGTAACTAACACCATACAAAAATGAACTTTTCACTCTTGTGCACCTCACCAACATCACCATGGCGAAACTCAACCTCGTGGGCCTTGTGGTGTCACAAGGCAAGATGTCCAAGACCGTGAAGGTCCAGGTCCAGATGAAGACGTACGACAAGGTGGTCCACAAGGAGGTGTTGAAGCGCAAGCACTACTTGGTGCACGACGAGGGTGACATTTGCAAGGAGGGCGACGTGGTACGGATAGAGGCTGTTCCGCGTATGTCTGCACGCAAGTCGTTTGCGGTCGCGGAGATCAAGAGCAATACCGGTCAGCAGTTTGCGTTGTACGAGACGGCAGCGAAGGAGAAGCTTGCGCGCGAGGCCAACGACAAGATCCAGGAGTTTGTTGCCAAGCAGGACGAGATCCGGTCGACGATATCGCAGATTGAGGACTTGCGGAGCCTCGACCACATCGTGCACACATACAAGCACGACGCGAGCGCCGAGAAGGCCGATCTCATGGCCGAGATTACCCGCATTAAGAAAAAGTACGGTATCAAGCTGTGGCCGCTGTCCGAGCCGTTGGTGCAGTTGGAGCTCAACGCGCGCTCGGCCGATATCACCGAGACGGAGAAGCGCAGGTTCTACTTTGGAAGTATCTACGACACGCTAAACACGCCCGAGTACGCTGCTAAGCGCGATAGTATCTTGAAAAAGATGAGCAAAAAGAACATTGCGGAGCTTCCAGCGGCCATCAAAAAGAACATGTTGAGAAAGTACGTCATGGACACGCGAAACGAGTGTCCCGTACCTTTTCCTTCCCCTAATTGTATATAGAAAATGGTCACACCATCAATGTTCACCAAACATTAACGGCTATGACCAAAATCAATCGAACCAACACCAATTAACAATATTCTAACCGAGGAAGACTTCTCTCTCTATCTCTCACTCTCGCTCTCTCTCTCTCGCTCTCTCTCACTCTCGCTCTCTCTCTCTCGCTCTCTCTACATACTCATCTCCATCCCGGCACGTGCCTCTGGGGTAATTCAAGCAAGCAACGCAAGGCGGCTGACTGAGAGATACTGGATACTGGCATGGATGACCTTCAAATCGCTCGGTCAAAAGCTTCTGAGCTACTTCAACGTAACGGCGGAGCACGGCGACGCCTGGCACGAGAGTTTTGTCAAGTACGAGGACCGGCTTGCTCCCCTCATTGAGGATGTTTTCAAGCGGGACGGCGACAGCGAGTTCAGCTCGCTTCCAGTTGCCCTCCGCCACTCGCTCAGTGTGCCTATCGGGTCCATCACCAACTTGCGGATGGGCCCTGGCGATCCGTGGTTCTTGTTCTGGTTCCTGATATCGTCCTATGTGCCGCTTGTGCTGGCCTGTTTGGGCCCGTTGGCGAACATGATATCCATCATTGCGTTGGTGGAGCACTGGCGGAGCGTGATTGCGACCGGGCAGCTTGTGGCGGACGACACGACGGTGACCGTGCTCAACGCGCTCTCGCTCGTGCTTGGTATTGTCGGCAACGTTCTGCTCTTGTTGAACTTCTCTGGCCAGGCGCGGTACTTGTTGGCGCAGTTTGTGTCCATCTTCTGCTGGTTCGTGGCGAGCTTGTTCCTCGTCGCGGCGTTGTTGATCTGCAACCACAGCATTATAGGCGACACGATCTACTCGCGGACCGAGGGCTTTTGGTTTGCAACCTTTACGTGCTTCTTTTACTTCTCGTGCGCGATGCTCTTGCTGGTGAACTTCTTGGGGTACAAGCTACAGGTGTACCCGCCGGTCTTCAACTTGGACCTGAAGCAGCGCACGCTTATGGTGTACACCATCTTCTGGGCGGCGTGGGAGGTGATTGGCTCCGCGATTATGAAGCACATGATTGAGGGCATCAGCTACGGCACGCTGCTCTACTACTGCACGGTGTCGTTCTTGACGATTGGCTTGGGCGACACGGTCCCGCGGACGGGCGGCGCGAAAGCGGTAGCGCTCATACTATCGCTCGTGGGCGTGTTGAACATGGGCCTCATCGTCGCAATGATCCGGTCGGTGGTCTTCTCCAACAGCGGCCCAACGGTGTTTTGGCACTTGGTCGAGCAGAAGCGCGTACGCGCGCTTAACCGCCTCAACAAGGAGAACGTCGAGCTCGACGCGGCGGAGGGGTACGCCGAGATCCGCCGTATCCGGCGGCTAGCCAAGTTGCTGCAGTTGCGGATCTCGTTGGGGATCACCATTGGCTTGTTTGTAGCCTTCTGGCTCGTAGGCGCCCTCGTGTTCCACGTCTGCGAGGGCTGGTCCTACTTTAACGGCGTCTACTTTTGCTTTCTCTGCTTGCTCACCATTGGCTACGGCGACTTTGCACCCAAGTCTCCCTTTGGCCGCTCCTTCTTTGTGTGCTGGGCGGTGTCCGCGGTGCCGCTCATGACCATCTTGATCTCCAACTTGGGCGACACCCTCTTCCAGTCCGCCGACTGGTTCGGCCTGGTGTTGGCGCGCATCTTTTACCGCAAGTACTCGGGCGAGGTGTTGGCGGACGTGGCCAAAGCCAAGAAGAAGCTCCTGGACAACCTCCCCAACCACACGGGCTGGGACAGCACCAGGGACACGGGCATGGGCATGGGCACGGTCACGGGCATGGGGACTAAGAACATCACTGGCAGACTGGGTCGAAGCAGGTCCCCGGAAAGTTATGGCGCTGTAGACGCTACCCCAAACGCCATCGCCTCTCCTCCCCCCTCCATTGCACACTCCCACTCCCGCTCCCACTCTCGCCACTCCTCCCCCTCCAGCTTCAGCGACCCCGCGGACATCAACTGGCTGGACATGCGCCAGAACTTGAAGCGGCGCATGTTGTTGCAGAGCCGGATATACGCCCGTATGGCGCTCTTCATCGAGGATATCAAGCCCATACTATCGGACGCCATCGAGGACCCCGCCAAGCACTACGGGCCCGAGCACTGGGAGATGCCGCAGATCGAGTACGAGGACCCGTTCTCCGGCGACAGGGTCCAGGAGGACAAGCCGCAGGCCCCGTCCGCCAACTTTTGGCTCGGCGAGCAGTCGCCGTTGCGCTTGCCGTTGCGCGAGCCCAACTACTTGATATACCGCATGATCCTGAAGATCGAGGACGACATGGCGTCGCTCCTCGACATTGAGCGGGCAGAGGCCCGCCACATGAAGGCCTTGGCCCGCGCGTACGACGCCTACAAATAAATTAGACTGCTAGACGCCATCAATGCTTGCTGCCCTCGTACAAGACCCCGCGCTCCCCCCCGTTTGCACAGACGTGCCCGTCCCGCTGCCGGGCGCGGGACAGGTGACCGTCCGCGTCCTCGCGGTCGGGCTCCACCACCTCGTGAAGATGCGTGCTACCGGCGCCCACTACTCGGTAGCGGGCGACACCAGCAACACCCCCATCGGCGTGGATGGCGTCGGCCGCGTCGACGGCAAGTTGGTCTACTTCACCACCTTTGGGGCTCGCGAGGGCTCGTACGCGGAGTACGTTGTCGTGGATAAGGAGTCTGTCTTTTACTTTGGCAGTGATGGTGATGGTGCTGGTGATGACGCCGCCATTGGCCGCGTCGCCGCCCTCTCCAACGGCGCGATGCTGGCGGTCTTTGCGCTCGGCCACCGCGTGAACGGCGTCCCGCCCAACGCCACCATCGCCATCTTGGGCGCTACGGGAACGTCGGGCCGGCTCGCGATACAGGTGTGCAAGCGCTTGTACGGCGCCCAGACCGTTATCGGCGTCGGCCGCAGCCGCGAGCGCCTACAGGCGCTCGCGGACACCGAGCCGTTGCTCGACGCCGTCGTCGCGCTCGAGGAGCCCGACGCCGCGCTCGCGGCGGCGTTGCGCGACGCCGACATTGTGCTCGACTATGTATGGGGCACAGCCGCCATACGCGTCATGACGAGCGTGATGGCGGGCGACCGCGACGCGACAAAGGCGCTCCAGTGGGTGCAGATCGGCCAGACGGGCGGCGAGCCCACCGCCGGCCTTCCCGCGCACTTGCTACGCAGCCGCAACCTCTACGTGATGGGCTCCGGCCTTGGGCCGCTCACGCGCAGCGAGATGGCGAGCCTGTTTCGGCAGACAACGGCCTTGCTCGCGGCGGGAACGCTCACCGCGCCCTCCAGGGCCGTGCCGCTCCGCGACATCGCGAGCGTGTGGCTGTCGCTGGACTCCGAGAGGATCTACTTTACTATTTAGCCACTGGGCCTTATCTGCTATAAAACTATTTGACTATTTATCAACTATTTATCTGCTACTCACTTACAGCACTAGGACCAGCACACTCTTTGATACCTTCTGATACCTTCTGACCTCCATGAACGATCCGGTCGTGTTCAGGGCCTCCTCCTTCGTGGTGCGGCTCTCGCAGGTGCGGTACCTCACCTTTTGCATTATTGGCGTCGCGTTGTTGTGGCCGTGGAACTGCTTCCTCTCGGCGCTGGGCTACTACGGCGACCGTTTTGGCGACGTGCCCGTCTTGGTGAAGGTGTACTCGTCGACGATGATGACGGTGTCGACGGTCGCGCTGACGGTGTACAACTACCACCTCTCGCAGGTGCAGGCGGGCGTGGACTACTCGCGCCGCCTCAGGCTCGGCCTCTTTGCCACCATCGCGGTGTTTGTGGTGATGGCGCTCCTGTGCGCGGCGTACGTGTTCCGCGCCATGTCCAGTCCTGTATTCTTTGCGTTCTTGATGGTGATGGTGCTCTTGTCGGCGCTCGGCACCGGCTTGGCGCAAAACGGCACCATGGCCGTCGCCAACGTGCAGGGCCCCATCTACGCCAACGGCGTGATGGTCGGCCAGGCGGTCGCGGGGGTGTTGGCGTCGCTCGCGCTCATTGTGTCGATTCTCGCCGTGGGCGGCGTGGCGGTGGCGGGAACGGGTGCTGAGCGGGTCGCCGATGCAAACTACGGGGTGTTTGTGTACTACATCACGGCCAGCTTGGTTGCGGCTCTCGCGTTGGTGCTTTTGGGGGCTACGGATAAGTACGAGCTGGGGTATGTGCGGTTGGACGACGCCACCGACAGAGCCACCGACAGAGCCACCGACAGAGCCACCGACAGAGCCACCGACAGAGCCACCGACCGTGTCAGCACCACCGACAACGCCGTTGGCGTCCCTGTCAAATCACACGTTCCATTTGGCCTCCTCTGGAGCAAGCTTAACCAAATTGTCATGTCCATCTTCTTCACCTTTTGCGTCACGCTCGTCTTCCCCGTATTTGCGTCCGTTGTCGAGGCCAACACTTCCAGCACGTACATTCTCTGGCAGAAGCGCATCTACATCCCCTTTATCTACTTGGTGTGGAACGTGGGCGACTTGTTGGGCCGCGTCGGCTGCGGGATGCCGCGCTTGCACATGCGCATCACCAACCCGCGGGTATTGCTCGCGTACTCGCTCGCGCGCCTCGTGTTTGTGCCGCTCTTTCTCACGTGCAACGTCCATCCGCTGGTGGCGGCGCCGACAGTAAGGTCGGACTGGTGGTACATTGGGCTACAGCTCGCGTTTGGCGTCTCCAACGGCCAGTTGTGCACGTCGAGCTTTATGGTTGTGGCTGACCACTGTGACAGCGACGACGAGAAGGAGGCGGCGGGCGGGTTCACCACCGTCTTCCTCAGCATCGGCTTGGCTGCGGGCAGCATCCTCAGCTATGCGCTAGTGTTGTACATAAATTGAGTGGTCATGAACATGTCATGACATGGATATCATGAACATGTCATGACATGGATATCATGAACATGTCATGACATGGATATCATGAACATGTCATGACATGGATATCATGAACATGGCATCATGATCTTGAAGATTATCTACTGCTAGCATGGCGGTAAATTAAAATGAACAGTATAGTTGAATAATTATGGCTGTAAGCTACCAGAACCTGTATTCGTCTCTCTTCTATTCTTCTCTTACTATTCTTCTATTCTTCTCTCTTCTATTCTTCTCTACTACTCTCTCTACCACTCTACTACTCTGCTCTCCCTAGTCTCCTCTAGATCGGCGCTAACTAAAATCATTAATCCAAAAGTAAATTCACGCCACCATGTCGTCGTTCTGGGACCAGCACCAAGACAAGATCAAGTCGGTCGGCTTGAAGACCGCGAAAGGCATTGGCCACGGCGGCAAGGCGTTAGGGAAGGCGGGCTACACGACGTACAAGAAGCTGGAGGCAAAACGGAACGGCACCGAGTACGTTCCCAAGGAGGACAAGAAGAAGGAGGAGGAGGAAACGAGCAATGGGACCAGTCAGGGGGGGTTGGGGGGATATGCACAGACAGGATATGGAGGGGGACACCCAGCTGGTCAGGTATATGTCCCAGGATCACGTCCGCCCCCGGCTGCGCCAGGGGCGGTCCAGGGAGGTTTGGCGTCGCTTCCAGCTCCGCCAAAGCGAAATGTAGGAGCGTTTGAAGTACCTAAACCCGGCCAAGTGTCTTCGTACCTGGGTCTTGTGGCTCCTGCTCAGACACCAACTTACCTGGAGGGGTACAATCTGCAGCCGGTTCAGCCAGTTCAGCCAGTTCAGCCAGTTCAGCCAGTTCAGCCAGTTCAGCCAGTTCAGCCAGTTCAGCCAGTTCAGCCAGTTCAGCCAGTTCAGCCAGTTCAGCCAGTTCAGCCAGTTCAGCCGGTTCAGCCGGTTCAGAATCAACAGTACCCACAATACCAGTACCAGTACCAGGGACAGCAGAATCAGGAATTTCAGAATCAACCCCAGTACCAGAATCAGGGACAGAATCAACCATATCAGAATCAGGGACAGAATCAAGGGAACCAACCATATCAGAATCAAGTGAACCAACCACATCAGAATGACCCCCAATTGCAATATCAGAACCAACAGCAAAGTCAGTTCCCTTCTGATAATACCCCCTCCACTAAATCCTTTGCCGAGCTAACTGGCGAGTCGTTTGGCAGACACGCACAGCAATCAATTACTCGGCAGGTAAATGAAGCACTTGGCGCTCCAGGTCAGACCACTCAACCAGGTCAAAACGCTCAGCCCGGTCAGCCTGCACCCACGCAAAACAATCCACAGGGATTATCCTTTGCAGAAAGGGCGGGCGCTTCTTTTGCTCAGCACGCTCAGGCTTCGCTCACTCAGTCCGCCAAAGACGCATTTAACCAGTTTGGTAAGCCCCAAGACCCCAATCAACAAAACGGACACCAGCTTGGAGGACAAAACGGTCAGGTGCAAAATCAAGGACAGCCATTACAACAAGCATATGAACAAAATCAGTCCAGCCAGCCAACACAGCAACAAAATTCTTACACCCCGTCTTATCAGCAGCCAAATCAGAATGAGCAGTCAAATCAGCCATATCAACAACCGCAGTCTTATCAACAACCAAATCAGCCATATCAACAACCGCAGTCTTATCAACAACTGCAGTCTTATCAACAACCGCAGTCATACCAACAGCCCACGCCAGACTATCAGCATTCATATGGTCTGCAGGCTCAGCCTTTACAAAATCAGCCTCAGATTGGATATGGCGACCCAGTAAATCAAAGTCCGCCAGTCGAGCAAGCTGCACCAAGACCAGTACCCAAGGTGCCTCTTCCAGACCCTAGATCCTTTCCACCGCCAGTGTTACACAAGGACCGTGCTCTGCTCTCAGCTCCGTCTGAAAATTCCAACGTTACCAAAACTCCAGGCACTACTGCACCAGTTATTGACTCGACTGCCACAACTGCACCACAGGCTCCTGCCCTTGCAAAGAAGAGTTTCTTGGATATTGATATGTCTCAGTTTACACCACCTCCCAAACCTTACCACGGACCCGGTGTGCAGGCCAATAAAATTGGAGCTGCAAAACCGCAGGCAGCGAGACCAGCTAGCAGTGTTGCACCTATTACGAGGACATCGGCTCCCCCTCCGCCCCCTAGAGGGCCACTCGCTTCTCCAGCGGTGGCAGCGGCTAAAAAGGCACCCCCTCCCAAGCCTCTAAAGAAACCAGTGAAATCGTCTCTGCCTCCGCCTCCATATGATTTACTGCATGAAAATGCACACCAAAATCAAAGTACGGTAACTGAGCCAATTGCTGAGACGACGGGCCTTGTTGCGGCCCCGGTACTGCAAGTTCAGCCGGTATCTCGTGAGCCCGTGCAGCCTGATTTTGCGCAGGAACTCGCTTCGAGATTACTGCTTGGAACAGCCGCGATTACACCCAAGCCTAAACCACCAGTCGCTCCAAAGTCGAGTAAACCACAAAAGCCAGAAAAGCCGGTCAAGTTGAATCCAGATAAGCCGCCAAAGCCGGCCAAGCCAGTATCGGCCAATCTGACACTTGATGATTCAGTTCCTATTAATCCAGTCAAGCCCGCGCCTGCCAAGCCCGCGCCTGTCAAGCCTGCTGCATTAAAACCTGTGGTCAAGCCGGCTCCAAAGCCTGCTAGAAGCATGCCTATTCGTGCCAACAATTCCTTCTTCAGTGAACTTGAGTCGAACTTGGGTGGCGCGCAGGTACCAGCATTGAATGCACCCCCCTTACCCGCGGTAGCCGTGTCCCTGTCGGGATCTACCCCTCCACCTCCACCCCCGGCTCGGAACTATAGCCGGCCAGCAGCCCCCGCTCCAAGGACGGCAGAGCCTGTCCATGCCGCTCCACAAGCTCCCGAGCCCGTCTACTATCCCGCTCCGCAAGCTCCCAAACTCGATTTACTGCTCGCAACTGCCTGGTTCGATAAGACGCCATTGAGGTTACCGCCAGACTTTGAGGGGTTGGAGTTTAGCTACTCAAAGCAGTCCATGTCCAGCAATGGCGTAATGGTGCACACCATTAAGATTTCATTTAGGCTCAAGAATTTGAGTGTGATACGCTACGCCATTACCTGGCAGGGTTCTAGCCCAAGCAGCGCCCAGGTGAGTGAACAAAACTACTGGCCCATACTGGATGTGCCCGAACCTACAGACGCGCAGCTCGTGGAGTACCATAACAAGTTTGGTAACCATGTTGCACTGTGGGCTCTAGACCACAAGGGACAGCAAGTTGACCGAGGCGAATGCTGGGACTTGGCAAAGTTTGCACTCAAGCAGGGCTGCGGTAACTATGCATTTGTCTCCACCTACTTGCACCATGGCTTTCCCGTGTACATTGATGGCGGTGCCTTTGACTTTGGAGCCGCACGCCAGGCCAGGCGCGACCAAATTAGAAAGGGCGATATCATTCAGTTCAAGCTATGCAAGTTTTACAACCCCAATACCCGCGTTACCATGACCGTGGGCGCGCCAGACCATACGGCAGTGGTTACTGCAAACAACGGGAATGTCTTGAGTGTGGCCGAACAAAACGTCAACAATGTTAAGGTGGTTGTGGACGGAACTTACGACTTGAGCCAGCTCACCGAAGGAAGTTTGGCAGTGTTCCGTCCCATGCCAGTCGATTGGGTACGGTCCTTGAGCTAGAGTACAGCCATTATCAAAGATGGTCAAAGATGGTCAAAAATAGTCAAAAGAAAGCCAAAAAAAGCCAAAAGATAGGCAAAGATTGCAAAAATAGTCAAAGATAGTCAAAGATAGTCATCATACACATCTAGTCGTTAGAGACATTACTGACTACTAATTCGTTGTAGCGTAAACCAAACTTAAATGCCATACTGTCTGTTGGTAGCGCCTATGCTATTTTGCAGCCCATCTCAAAAAAGGGCATCGCTACTCCACGAACGCCGTTAATGTCACAGGAGGGACTCGCCGCGCCGGCTTTGGCGACTCACCAGGACGACGATCTCTTCACGTTCTCACGGGTGGAGGCTGTGGAGAAAAAACGGGCTCATTTGCGTTTGAATAACCACCTTGACCACGACGAGGTTTTGGCCAAGATCAACGACTACTATGCCATTGACGAGTTAGTGCAGTTCTTACTACAACGCGGAGAAGACGGACTTTTGTACCGTCGCATTACGATGCAGTTTCCCGACAGCTTGATCTGTGATTCCGCTACTATTGTGCACGAGCTTCAGCACCGCCTTGCCAGTAAAGTTGACATTGCCACTATTGAAAGGGCTGGAGATGACAGGGCTCTGAGTAATGAAATCGGTTGTGAGCCTTCCAGTGAGTCTCTTCTGTGCAAGAGCTGTGCTGATCTGTGCAAGCCTGAAACTGATTCTTGCAAAAGCTCCCAGCAGTATTGGATTCTTGCAGACACCTCGTACTCGCCATGCTGTGTGGACGAAGTTGCAGCCTCGCACGTAAATAGCGACTTGGTTGTGCATTTTGGCGATGCGTGCTTAAATCCCATCGATAAGCTTCCCGTTGCATACGTTCTCGGCAAGCCGCACGTGGAGGCGGAGGCCGTGCTCGCTGCGTTTAAGCAGCGGTACCCCGTGTCCGAGTTTTCGGACTCCAGCATCATGCTCATGGCCGATTCGCCCCACACGCATGCACTTGAAGGCATCTACGACCAGCTCAAGAGCGAGTATCGCAATTTGTCCGTTGCCGACTTGGTGATTCCCAGCGGAAGCCGTCATGCAGATGTGATTGGCTACACGCCGTCAGCTCCCCTGAGTATAATCACACTTAACCGCACAATACTCCATTCCCGGGATACAGAAGATCAGGATTCTGGCACAGACACGTTGCCAGACTGCCATCTCTTTCACATTACACGGCCAGAGGCGCCGCGTCTCTTGCAGCTTGTTACGAGATTTGCACTGGTTTCCATTTACGACCCGGTAGCGGGTACCGTGTCCGAGGGCCCGTACCCAAACTTGATGCGGCGGTACCGCTACATGCACATGTCTCGCACGGCCGGCACCGTCGGTCTCCTCGTCAACACCCTCTCGCTTGCAAATACCAAGCGCATGATCAACAGCATCGCCCAACTCCTCAAGAGCGCAGGAAAGAAACACTACGTGTTCGTGGTAGGAAAACCTAACGTAGCCAAGTTGGCTAATTTTGAGAGCATCGACGTCTGGTGTGTCTTGGGCTGCGACCACCAGGGCATAATCGTGGACCAGCAAAATGAGTACTTCAAGCCCATTGTGACGCCTTATGAACTACTCTTGGCGTTGAACGACGAGTTTACATGGACGGGAAAGTGGGAAACTGACTTTGGCCAGCTATTGACAGATATGGGAGACATGCACATGGAGCCGGAGGAGCAAAAGGACAGTCAGGACTACGAACTGGCTCCTCCAGAGTTCAACCTGGTAACCGGAAAGTACGTCAGCACATCCCGCCCCTTGCGCCAATTGAACCACATGAGCATCGGCGAAGCCGAACAAGGCTCGCAGGACGACGGCGCCGTCGTGAAGCGCCTCTCCCGTGCCGTTGCCATTAAAAATACCGTTTCCACCTCAGCTCTCCACCTACAGGAGCGCGAATGGACGGGTTTGGGCAGCGACTTTGCAGAAGCAGACGACGAAGACGACGACACGCCGGGAGCACTCTTGGAGGAAGGCAGGGGCGGCGTCGCTCGGGGATACGACTATGACCGTGAAAATCTGCGTACACTAGGCTAAAAAACGATTTTTGAAATTCCGGGGTTGTGATGAGCACGTCGATGAGCTTGGACGCTGTCGTGGTGTGGCTCCTCAGCTATCACGTTCCTGAGTGTGTACTAACAATATATGCGTAAGTCGACTGTTCATTTCGCAGGTCAATTGCTAACGATAAAGGTATTTTGGCGGCGCGTCGATTCTACTCTGGGGGCTGGTGATGGCATACGCGCTTGGAACGGCACTCTACGTGTACAATTCGTGGTTTAAGCGCGCTACTGGCTGGGAGGGTATCGGGAAGCAAGACATTGCCTTGGTGACGGGCGCTTCGCGCGGTCTTGGTTTGGAAATCGTGCGGTGCTTGTTGAGGAGCGGCGTCAGCAAGGTTATAGTCATGGACATTGCGCCAATGGACAAGCAAGACGTGGAAATAGAGGATGCGGTGTCTAGTCTGCGGTTGGAGCATGTCCGCGTTGACTTGGGCGACGATGCGGTTACGACAAGTACGATTTCGCTGTTGTTGGAGCTGTTGGAAGCGCAGGGCCAGTACGTGACAATTCTTGTCAATAATGCAGGTTGTCGTTTTGACGGGCCCTTGCTCAATGTGAAGCCTGAGCATATTTCTATGGCGTTCCAAGTGAATGCCATATCGCCTATAAAGATCCTCCGTGGGGTGGGGCAGCACAGCCAAAAGTCTCCAAACAAGAGGCTATTCAGCGTGTGCGTATCGCTGGTTTTGGGCCAGTTAGCTCCGCGTAACCTCTCATTGTACTCCGCAACGAAAGCGGCGCTTATTCTGGCTCACGAGGCTTTCCTGGTGGAAGTTCTGCACACGCCGTCGGTGCGGACGCTCTTGGTATGTCCTGGTCAGTTGGACACCGTGATGTTTGAAGACGTGCCGCCGAGCAACGCCTTTCTCGCCCCGATTGTGAATAGTCGCCTGTTGGCGGCAGAAATTGTACAACGCATTAATAGTGGCGAGAAGGGCACGCTCTGCAAGCCCATTTATGCCAACTTTATACCGCTAGTACGCGTCTTGCCAGAATGCATGCAACACTTTTGCAGATGGGCCTCGGGAATGGATGACAAGATTGGTGTATGAGTGGTATCATTTGTATAATATGGTTTATCATGTCATAACTGCTCTGGCAGACTGTATATATAAGTACTTGTATTGATTAGCTATAACTCGTGCTATTAAATTCCCTAAACTCCTTCTCATCCATTTGACTTACTCGTCCTTTTTGCCGCAATGTTCCTTCCATAATGCAATGAATGCTGGGCGGGAGAAAACTCCAATGGCATCATAAAACTTTGTAAAGTTCATGCCAAACTCCACGGTTTTGCCATCCTGCTCGACTCGTACGTGGTACACTGCATCGTACCCTTTAGTCCAGCTCGCGACAGCAATCTTGCCTCCTTTTACATCATGTCCCACGTACTTCACTTCTTTATTCAAATAGTTAACCAAGAGAATGGCTCCGCTAATGATAAAGTACACCGCGAGTATCGCCCATGTAACCTGAAAGGTTTCCTGAAAGGTATAGTTCTTATCTAACCAAAACAAAAGTCCAGCAAGACCAACGGTAGAGTAACCCAACGCTATCTTTGTGTCTATGAGCTTGAACAGCTCCGCGTAGCCGAGCTCACCTAATACCCCTGCGAGCTGCTCGTCCGTCGACTGTCTCAAGTCGTTTATGGAGCTGATATGTTAGAATAGCTCAAAAAGCGTAGAAAAAGTGTATACATACTTGACATTGACGTTCTTTCCGTTAACCATCGCGCCAGTATCCCTCAAGTCCCCGCTGTATTGCCTCAGGCCTAAACGATCTAACTGGGTTTTAGTAACGCTGTTAACTTGTCCTTTTTGCTGGTTGAGTTTAGAAAGGTACTGCTTTAACATGTAAACTATATTTACATTTTGAATATTTGCATCTTAGTATACTTTAAACATCAGAGCATCTTGTCACGGCCACGTTGGTAACACGTTCCTAGCTCACTTGCTTAGGGGCTAGTGTTTGCGTGCGAAGGCGCTTTATCTATGAGCATGGGACGCAAGAGTGATCTGGGTGGTTTGTCCGAGCCATTTGGGAGAGATTCGCGAGCAGTGACTCCCAAGCCCGCGTCCGGGCCGAAGCCGAAGAAGGCGGCCAAGACCTCAAAAGGGCCCAAGGAACCGAAAGGGTATTCGCAGGATTTGTTTATGCCACCGTCACGCGGTAGCGAGTTTCAATCTAGGCGGCTGCACGTTTCGCGGAAGAATGCTATCAACATTGATCATCTCTTGGAGTTTCAGTCATACAGGGATCTGCCTGAGTACCAAACCAACTACACGAGACCGCGTCGAGGAAGCGGAAAAAGTAATGCGGCAGGATCCGTCAGGCCACACATATTCCGAGGCATGTCTCATATTAATATTCACTACAAGTTTGTTGTGAATAGTCGCTTGGAGTACCCCACTCAGTTGCTTGACCCAAACGTCCCACTTGAGTTGGATAGTATCATGACTGTCTTGGTTCCGAGAGGAAACGCGTGTCCTATTTGCTTGGCAGACGTTCCCGTTGCACCGCGAATGATTATGTCCTGTGGGCATATTATATGTCTAAAGTGCGTTCTAGCTTTGTTATCTAGCACCGTCCCCCAAGCAAAGAAACGCGAGCTGCTGGCTATTGTGGAAACCTACCGGGAGTGTCCTCTCTGTCTGTGCATTATTCGTCTAGGAGATCTCAAGCCTGTTGTCATTAGCAGTGTCGATGACCGCTTTGAAATGCCAAAGGTTAACGATGACGTTGTTTTAACACTTATGCAGCGCCTACAAGACGGGATTTTGAGTGTGCCAAGAGCACTTGAAGATGCTGATGTTCTCTCCCTCACGCAGCAAATCCCTCCGGTTAGTCATGTGCCAGACTTGCAGTCTTATCTGCGGATTTTGAAAGGGGACCATTTGTACATTTCCGAAATGTATGCTAGGGAGAAGCAACTGATTATTGATACCCACGAGGAAGAAAAGGTTCTTTATAATGAAAGTGACGAGTACATTAAGATGGCATTGGCTCACATAGACAAGGAAATCGCGCTATGGACAGAGCGATATGGCGAGCTGGCTCTTGCCGATTCAGGTGCTAGTAGCAAGAGTTTAAAGGAAAAAGCAGAAACCAATCCTCAGAATAACAAGCAAGTTGTGGACTTTTCACGGTCATATTACTACTATCAAACTGGGTTTCTGTCTCAGGCGACGTTTGTGTTGAGTCCTTTAGATATCAAAGTCCTCAAGACGGCATATGGTAACTCTTACCAGCTGATGCCTTCTCTGATTGTGGTTAAAGTGGAGAATATTCGATTCGAAGAGCTAAGTTTAGAATCTTCAACTTCCAGGTACAAGTATTTATCACACTTGCCGATTGGTAGTACCTTGGGATTTATTGAGTGCGACTGGAGCCAGAATGAATATGTTGATCAGGAAACGTGGTCCATCTTTAAGTCTGATTTGACGCGGCGCACAAAAGCTTCGCAGTCGAAATTCCGCAAGGAGGAACGCGATCGGGTTCGCGCTTTAGATGAAGAGGAATGGCGCAACCGCCAGTTTTATGCCCGTGAAAATAGTGGTTTGGGTGATGATTATGTCGGGCCAGACTCTTTTGGACAGTTTGAGTTTTCAAACTTATCCCTTACAGACATTCACGAATTGCCGCCACTTAGCTCTGAGCACCATGAGGGCCATAGCCCCTCTTCGGAAGCTGTACACCAAACAGATTCGGATGAGTACCAAACGACCGTTTGGGGCACTAAAATTCCCAGGGGTGAAGCTGCGCCCGTAACTGATGAATACGAGTGGGATGCAGAGGAAATAATTCGCAAAGCCAAAGAAGAAATGAAGGCTCAGGAAGGTAAAGGCAAACGTAAGAAGAAGCGCTTGGTGTTGATGTCAATCAATTAATTTTTGCCTTTTCTAAAAACGTAGCCAGCACCATAACGAACTATGTACTAAACAAAAAAGAATAAATTAACTCACAAGGGACGAAACCAGTCCTGCTCGTACTTGACCTCTTCTCCGCCTATCCAAGAAGTAAATTTCGGTCTAACCTTGTGGAACAATGCGCCCAAAAGCAAAGCCAGTGTTCCAACCACCGGGAAACACCAGTAGGGTATTGCCAACGCGCTCGCGTTCGGCGGCGGGATAAAGGGAAACACTGCAAGGAATATATTTGCAATCAAGAAGATGAAGACGCATACTAGCGGTGCCGAAATCGTTTTGGGTTTTTGAAACACCAGGGATTCGTCATTATCGTCATCGTCCAAGCGTATAGTGTTGAACTCGCCCCAGTTTTCGCGCTTGCGGTTGAACTTCAAGTACAACAAGCCAATTGTCAACACGATGTTTATCCACGTACCGGGGTAGATATACAAGTTTACCACAAACTCATAAATCTCGTTCGACGGGGGCGCGACAAGAACCACAACCGTTACAAACCAGTGCAACAAGAGCGAGTTGTTGATATCCAGGAAGAAGTGGGAAAATGGCAAGTAGTTATTGATAGCCAACTCCTGGTTGACCAAGCTGTGGGCGTACGACACCACGAGCACGTTTCCCAAGTTGGATAGCGAGATAAAGACTGGCAAAATGCGCGAGGTTACATTCTCTCCAAAAATCTTATTAAAGAAGATTCCAGCCACCAATACACCGCTACTGAGCAACTCCTGCTTCGGAATAACCGCGAGGTATGCAATAATCACCAAGTAGTACAAGGCGGTGGTGGCTACCACGGCCGCCGGGGCCGCAACCGTCAATACGTGAACCGGGTCCTCAACCTCGCTGAGCACGTAATTGACATTCTCCCAGCCCTTGAAGGAGTAGATAACCTCCAAGAGGCCCACCGCGAGCGAGTAGGAGCTGCTCGAACCGGCACCGCTGGACTCCCAGATATTCGAAAAGTTTCCCGTTGGCGGCAACTCCACTACACCCGCCATCACCGCGGCGCCAGACAAGATGATAAACACCAATATGAGGAGCTTGAACACGCCCAAAAAGTTGAACAAACGCGTGCCATAGTGCGGGTGCTTCATGTGGAGAAACGTGCATCCCGAGATACAGAGCACTCCAATCAGCTTCACAAGCGTGCCGTGACTTGGGCCCGTACTCGCGTCGGGATTGTGCTGCGTGATCGCGTACAAGACGTACTTTCCAAACGCATACGAGTTGCCGGAGCTGAACCCCAAGAGGACAATCGCAAACGCGTAGGTGCAGCCCGCCAATCCCTTGGGCCGCGAAAACACGCGTAGCAAGTAGTTCTTCTCGCCGCCATTGGTGAACGGCAAGTTGAGCGCGAACTCGAGGTATATCACTAGCCCGCAAAACACGATAACACCTCCCGCCGCAAACAAGGCGAGAAAGACACCAACGTTGCCATTGCAGTACTGAAAGATGATGGCCGGGTTCGAAAAGATACCGGTGCCAACAATCTTATTCACAATGAGCGAGATACACGAGAGCGTCCCCAACTTCCTCGTCGCTCCCGCCGCTCCCGTTGGCGCCGCCGCCGCCGCCGCCGCCACGCCCTCCAACTGCAAAGGAACCATCACCGCTAGTAAAACGGGCCACACCATACATGGCTCGTATATGTCAAAACACGTGACATGACCGATTATCATACTCATACTGATAGTCATACTGATATAGTGATAGTGATAGATAGTGATAGTAATAGATAGTATAGATATGTCTACATAATGAACTGGACATTCATGTCTTGAGGGTGCGAGCAGCTCAACTGGGGTTTTTGGGAGTACTTTTGCGACAACAAGGTGCGCATGTTGTTGAGCAAGCTCAAGTACAGCTGCTGGGGCATCTCCGTCAATGTCTTGATGAACGACCACGACATGGCGCCTGTAGCCTGTCCGTTTTCGCTGGCGTCCGCACTGGTCTGGTCGTCCTTGCATCCCGAGATGCTGACGACGTCTGCGGGCGACGCCTTCATCTGTCTAATCTGTTCGCGGTTGCCCGTGCCCGCATTGGTCACCTTTTTGAACAAGCCCGAGATGGACGAGATGGCGCCGCTAATGTCGCCGGTCTCGTACGCGGTGAACGCCGAGAGCGCACCCAGGCCCGCGTCCTTGAGCAAGTTGGGTTCCTTGACGATTCCCTTGGTCAGGTAGACGTACGGCAAGTCCAACGCGGTGCCCGAGTGGCACGAGTCGTAGAGCGCGGTCAACTTGCATCCCTGCGGCAACGGCCTGACCATGATGGCGTGCATGTCGTCGTCGACAATGTGGCCCACCTGCTGGAAGTCGACGGGGTAGATGACGTCGTCCAAGCCCAGCTCCTCGTCGCCGTCCAAGTCCTTGGTGGTGCCGCCGTGTCCGCTAAAGTGGAACACCAACGAGTCGTTGGGCTGTGCGCCGCTAACGAGCCACTGCATCGCGCGTATGATGTTGTCCTTGGTGGGGACGCGCGCCGGGTCCGACTGGTCGTCGGTCAAGATGACAATGTCCTCCCACTTGTAGCCCCAGTGCGTCACGATAAAGTTGGACATGTTCTTGATGTCGTTGATGCAGCCACGCAACTCGTTCTGGGACCCAAAGTAGTTGCAGCCCACGAGCAACGCCTTCTTGCGGCCCAGACAGTTGGAGTAGGAGAACTGCATGCCGGTATTCTGCCCAAAGCTCTGCGGCGCGGACGGCACCGCCTGAGGAGCACGCAGGTAGTCCTGGCCTTGGTAGTTTTGCTGGTACCCTTGTCCTTGTTGGCCTTGTCCTTGGTACCCTTGTCCTTGTTGGCCTTGTCCTTGGTACCCTTGTCCTTGTTGGCCTTGTCCTTGGAAGCCTTGTCCTTGGTAGCCTTGCTGGTACCCCTGCTGGTACTGGCCCTGCTGGTACTGGCCCTGCTGGTACTGGTACCCCTGGCCCTGTCCCTGGTGGTTGTTGTACGTTGGCGCGCCTTGTCCTGGAAACATGGTGGTGTATTTGTTGCTGTTTCCACGTGTCGTGTTTGAACAAGAGCCAGGCTGGCTCCCGCTCTACGTCCAGCTGGAGTTCTCGCACAGCGGGGTGCCGTATCGCATCGTCTTCTCCGGCTCTCCAGCTCTCTTCTCCGTCTTTCAGATCTGTGATGTCGTTATTACTTCTTCGCACAGGTATCAGCTATACCTTCAAGCTATCACTCACCTTCTACCTTCTACTCTACTCTTGTTTCTACTTCTTACCAACTAGCCATTATCCTCTACTCTTCCTTATACTTTTCCTTATACTCTTCCTTATACTCTTCCTTCCTACCCTGCTCACCCATCTCAGAACATTATACTATACGCTATCATCACAACCATCACAATTCAAGCTATTCACTACTTTCCTACTCTTCCTCTCTTCCTTCCACTACTGTTCACTTCCCACTATTCATCTTGTCTCCTCCCTCCCCAGATCATTCTCATTACGCTCTCCAGACTCTTCACTCCATCTCTCTACATTCTTCCACACCTTCTCTCTTCCACACCTTCTCTCTTCCACACCTTCTCTCTTCCACACCTTCTCTCTTCCACACCTTCTCTCTTCCACACCTTCTCTCTTCCCTTCCTACATTCTTCTACACCTTCTCTCACTCTTCTTTCTTTCTATTCACCTACAACTTACTCTCCGGGTCCTCATTCTGCGACTTGATGAGCGTGGGGTACGCCACGCCAAACGGAATGCCCAAGTGCCACGCAGCACCGTCCACAACCTGCACCGTGCCCGACACGTACGACGCTGCCGGCGAGAACAAGTACACCGTCGCCTCCGCAATGTCCCGCGCCTGGCCAAGCCGCTGCAAGGGAATGTTGTTCTCCAACGGCGGCCCGCCGGGCGGCGCTAACCGCGCCAACCCCTCCGTGCCCTCAATCAGGCCGGGAGCAATACAGTTGCTCCGGATCCCGAGCGGCCCCAACTCCACCGCCAACGCATTCGACAAGGCATCCACACCCGCCTTCGCAGCGCCAACGTGGCTCTGGAACGGCACACCGTAGTAGTGCAACGTTGCCGAAACAAAGAGAATCGCGCCCTTGTTCTTGCGCAACTGGTCAAACGTCGCCTTGACGGTGTTGAACAGCCCCAAGAGGTCAATCAGCACCACCAGCTTGAACGCGTTCGACAGCAAGTGGTTAAAGTCGCTCAAAAAGTTGCCGGCGGCGCCGGCAATCACATAGTCGATGCGGCCAAGCTCCTTCACCGCGCGCGCCAGCGCCGCCACCAACGACTGCACCTCGCGCACGTCCACGTTGCCAATGCCCACCACCTTCGCGCCAGGCCTCAAGGCCGCAATCTCGGCCGCAGCCTTCTCCGTCTTGGCCACGTTGCGCCCAATGATGGCGGCATCGGCCCCGAGCAACACCAACGCCTCGGTCTGCACGCGGCAGATGGTGCCGGCGCCGCCGGTGACAAACACAACCTTGCCCTTGAAGAGGTCCGCCTTCCACAGCGAGTCGGTGACAAAAGAGGAGTCCAACAGCGTCATTGCCGGTCTAGCAAGGGATCGGGCCTGCTTAAATACCAAAAAAGGGTGGGGTATTTCGGGCCGAGGCTCAGGGGCTCCGGCCGGAATTGTGGCGGCAACGGCAGCGGCGACAGCGACGGCGGCGGCGGCAGGACGGCGGCCGTGATGGTTGCTGGTGGCGCCGCCGTTGTTGTCGCGTTGTCGCCGTTGTTGTCGCGTTGTCGGGGCTGTCGTAGCACTGCTGGTTGTGGAAATCTGGGGTATGGGGAGACTGCGAGAGTGTACGAGCGAAGAGCGAGCGAAGAGTACGAGGACTGAGAGGGTGAGTGGAGTGGAGTGGAGTGGAGAGTAGAGTGCTGCGAGTACACTCTAGTGGAGTAGCAGAGTGCTACTCTACTTGCTGGACCGTCTATTGTACTGTGCACCATTTCGGGGCCACTAATCTCCGACTCTTGCTATTGCTCTCTTGCTCCTCTGCTCCTCTGCTTCTCCTCTGCTTCTCGGTCTCCTTCTTCCCACCGTTCTTTAGCTTCTTCCACTATTCTCTATTCTCTATTCTCTACTACTCTACCCGCTGATCTACTCTCCTTCTCAACTCTCCTTCTCAACTCTCCTTCTCAACTCTCTTCTCTCCTCTCCTTCTCGACTCTCTTCTCTCCTCTCTTCTCTCCTCTCTTCTCTCCTCTCTTCTCTCCTCTCTTCTCTCCTCTCTTCTCTCTCCTCTCTCCCTACTCAATGATCCTCCTCTGTGTTCTTCTCCACCATCTCTTTGTCTTGTACTATCTCCGACTCCACTCTTTGTTTCCTACTATCTCCTTCCTCCTCTCCTCTTCTCCTACTCTCCTCTCTTCTCCTACTCTCCTCTCTTCTCCTACTCTCCTCTCTTCTCCTACTCTCCTCTCTTCTCCTACTCTCCTCTCTTCTCCTACTCTCCTACTCAATGTCCCCTACTCTCCTTTTCCAACTGTTCTACTCCGTCTCTACTCAATGTCTCCTACTCTCCTTTTCCAACTGTTCTACTCCGTCTCTACTCAATGCCACCTACTCGTCTCCCTCCTCTCTCTCCTCTCTACTCAATGTCCTACTATGTCGTCCCTTCACCTCCATTACTCCTACTCCTCTCTCCTCCTACTCTCAACTCCTATTTACATGCCCTTCTAACTCCTTCAACGCCATCTGGTACAACAACAACATGATGGAGCTCTGTACCCCCGTCCATATGCATCGCGGCCCCACGCCCAGAAACATGCCGAGCACGCCCTCGTTTCTATATATCGCCCGGAGCGCGCTAGCAGTAGAGCCGCTCACCGTCGACGGTCGCGCGCCGCGCTGCTCGCTAGAGGTTTGAATGCGTGTTTTGATCACGTCCAACGGCGTCGTGAGCGTGCCGGCGAGCGCGCCAGCGGCCGCGCCCGTCGCAAGCTCCGCCGCGACCGGCAAGCTCGCGTCCCCGTGCGAGTAGATGGCAAACTCCCGGAGCCGCTCGTAAAACGCAAACTGGAGGGCGCTAAACGGAAGGTCGCGGATAAGCGTCTCCTTGTACCCAAACACAAACGTCCGCAACCCCTCTGTTCGCGCAATCTGCCGCACGGCGTCCCGTAGCGATTTGTAGTTGTAGCCGCTGCCGCGCGTGTACGGGTTGTTGTGCCGCCCCTGGAGCTGGAGCCGCGTCTTGAGCACCTCCAGCGGCACGTAAAACACTGAAGACGCGAGGTCGCCGAGCACGCCGGCTACAAAGTAGGCCACATTCACATTCACGCCGTACTCAAATATCATCTGCCGCTTGGCATACTCATACGTGCCAAAGAAGGCCGCCGTCGACGGGAAAGAACCGAGAATCGCCGGCGCGTACCCGCCGTATAGCCCGCGAAACACACCCTCCTGCCGCAATATCGTTCGGAACGCGGGAACCATGTTCTTGTACCGCGGGTTGTGCGCGTGGCCCTGCTGGCGCGTCTTGACGGTGTCGAGCGAGTGCATCGCAGTGTCGCCCACCATGCCCCCAAAACCGCCCGCAAGCATGCAGTTGATGATCGCAGGGCCTCGCGACGTGTCGGGCGGCGGCGTGTCCCTGCCGCCCGCACACTCCGCCGCAGAGGACTCGCATACCTGATCGGGCCCGGGACCAAAGTGCACGGGAAGCGTCGACGCCGTGTACAGCTGTGTCATTGAGAGACTCGCCCAGGCAACAGCTCGATCGCACTCGCCGGCGGTCGATACGCTCGCGTCCGCAGCACTTGGATCGCGTCTGGTTCGCGTGCCGATAGCGTCCGTACTGGGCTAGCGTGCTTTTAAAGACTTTTCACAGCTTGTGATTTGCCAAAATAGCAGACACAGAATAGCCAAAATTGTACCAAAAGTGGCCCAAAAAAGGCGGTTCTGGGAACAGAGTGGTCCTTGTGGCTTCGTCAGCTGCACAAACGTCCTTTTCCCCCCGTCATAGCTCTCCATTACCACCTTTTGCACTATTTTAGTGTACGTCACGTGATGCTCACTATAACGTGATGAGTTTTGGGGTGCAAGCCATGTAGAGATGAGAAGGATTGGGGGTAGGAGGATTGGGGCAGTTGGGAGGGCTGGGGTTCGGCGCTACTTTGTGCTTGCGCTCGAGTCATCGTGCGACGACGCGTGTGTCGCGTTGTTGGAGAAACGGCCTGCTCAGCGGGCAGTGGTGGTGGCGGAGGAGCGTCGCACGCTCCACTCGGCACCACAGGGCGGGATCGTGCCCACGGCGGCGTGCGACTTCCACAATGCGACGGTTGGGAGCATGGTGCGCGACTTTGTTGCGGCGCACCGTCCCCAGGGCCCTGATATCGTGTGCTGTACGCGCGGACCGGGCATGGTTGGCTCTCTCCTGGCGAGCTTGCAGCTAGCCAAGGGCTTGTGTGTGGCGTGGGGAGTGCCGTTGGTTGGTGTACACCACATGCTTGGACATGTATTGTCACTGGGGGGTACTCCAGATACCCATACTAATACTAATACTGCTGCTGATACTGCTACTGATACCCATACTACTGATACTGATTCTCTTTCCTATCCCTTCCTCAGTCTTTTATGCAGCGGCGGCCACACTATGCTTGTCCATTCCGAGTCGGTGTCGCGCCACGAGGTTGTGGCGAATACGATCGATATTGCGGCTGGCGACGCGCTCGATAAGTGTGCGCGCGAGTTGGGTATCTACGGGAACATGCTCGGCCGGGAGTTGGAGGCCGCGGTAGACGCGATTCCTGCCGCTACCAAGGCCGCCTTTGACCTTGTGGATACGCGCGAGAAGCACAATAGGCTCGGCCTCAAGATTCCGCGTCCGTTGCTAGGCTCGCGCAAGCCTGCTCCGGAAACGGTTGCATTCTCGTTTGCATCATTCTTGAGCACGCTCAAGACGTTTCTGGTGCGGCACGGAAAGCTAGAGCTGGAGACGCTCGATTTGTTGCGGTACAAGATCCACGACGCGGTCATTGGCCACATTGTTGAGCGCGTTAACGTGGTTTTGGCCAAGGACGCGCCCAAGTATGCAAACACGCGCCACCTTGTGTGTTCTGGCGGCGTGCTCGCAAACAAGACGCTTCGGCGCCGGTTGGAGACGGGCTTGCGTGCGCGCGAGCTCCTTGGCCACGACTTGGCGCTCTCGTTTCCGCCGGTGGAAATGTGCACGGACAATGCCGTCATGATTGGGTTGGCGGGTATCGACTTGTTTGAGCAGTTGCGTGTCAAGTCGGACTTGTCCATCTTGCCCATTCGGCAGTGGCCCATGGATGAGCTTTTGAAGGTGGACGGCTGGCTAGAGGTGGGCGATGATGAGTTTAATGATATTGTAAATAGAGTGGATTAAGAATGATAGTGGTAATTGATAATGTTAATGGTAATTGATAATGTTAATTGATAATTATTAATGATAATTGATAATGATAATCATGGTAATTGATGCTAATGATAATTGATAATGATAATTGATAATGATAATTGATAATGATAATGATAATTGATAATGATAATTGATAATGATAATTGATAATGATAATGATAATTGATATTAATGATAATTGATGCTATTGATAATTGATAATGATTGATAATAGTTGATGGTGTTCATTGAGATGACACAATGACAATGGAAGATGTACCTCGCATACTTCCTAGCTGTCGCCAACTTCCCAGTCATCACACCCGGAATATTACAATAAATTAATAAATTTCAATATATATCAATAAATTACAATTTTTACAAATTTGTATACAGTTATAAACTCCACTTGGTCTATAACTCGTCTATCAATCTACAAAAGCACAGTGATTCGTCTATATTTACAGTCTCTCCAGCTCCAGCTCCAGCTCCAGCTCCAGCTCCAGCTCCAGCTCCAGCTCCAGCTTCTCGTTCAGCTCCTCCAACTCCTCTCAATCCTAGCTATCCAGATCCAGACTTTCCTCCTTCAACTCCTCGCTCCACGCCTCCCCGTCCAGTATCTCGTCCTCGGGCTCAGTGCGGTGGCCAAGGAACAGGCTGGTAATTCCGTGCACCGCAATCAAGTGTTTCCACGACGCCACGCTAAACGACGCAATGTGGTGCACCGTTTCTCTGCGCTCGCGAAGCTTCTCCTCCTCAATCTCGCTCGACACCACATTGTGTATCATTGGCACACCGTCCGCCCCCACCTGAAGCCGGAGCCGTGCATCCTTCACCAAGAAACTCGTAAAGAACAAGTTCTCCACCGACTGTGCAAACGACGCGGGATTGATAAAGAACTTGAAGAGGTTTACCCCTTGGCCACTATCCTTGTCCCGAAACGTTTGGTAGATTGAGCGCACCATGTACGCTGTGTTTTGCTCCTCGTTGGCCACAAGGTCGCTCGCCTGCACCTGGCGCGCCGTCGACACCAGCGCGCCGCCAGTGTCGTCCACGTTGCGCGCTCGCGGCGCCGCCCGCTTGCGCTCCGTCGCGAGCGGGCCGTACAAAAAGTCGGTCACCACGCTCTTGCGGCTCACCTCGTAGTACAACTGACCCATCTTCACCCAGTCAAAGCTGTTGAAGACATCCTCGCGCGTGGAAATGCCCTCGTTGAGCACGGGCTCGTAGTCGTCCTCGCGCTCGTCCCCTTCCATGTACCGCCGCAACGCGCCCAGCACCTCCTTCCGTCCCAAGCTCACGCCGCTCTCGCCCAACTGCACGTTCCGCGCGTTCGTCGCCGCGAGCGCCGCCGTCTCCTTGAACGCCTCCGAGTCCTTCAAGTGCACCTTGGTGTCCCGGTTCCGCTCGCTCTGCACCACCTTGTAGAGCTCCGTGAGCTCGTCCAAGTGCTGGATCACGAGCTCCGACGCGTTCCCGGTGTACGCCTCCGCGCTGTACGTCTCGAGCCGCCGCCGTAGCTTCTCGTACTTCTCGATGTGGTCCTGCTTCGACGTCTTCCGCCGCGGCTCCTCGCCGGAGTCGTCCAGGCGCCTGTCCAGACCTGGTGAAGACATTGTGTGTGACAAAAGTTTAGCAGCATTATGAGTAGGGACAAGGTGCCAGAGGTGGCGACAGAGGAGAAGGCGATGGAAGGGACGATGGACGAGACGATGGAAGGGACGATGGACGAGACGATGGACGCGAGAGTGGAAGGGACGGCGGCCAGCGCAGACAACGCGGACTCGCCCCGCCGCATCCGCAAGCTTGACCAGTCTGTGGTGAACAAGATTGCAGCCGGGGAGATTATCATACAGCCCGCCAACGCGCTCAAGGAGATGCTTGAGAACGCGATAGACGCTGGGGCGACGGCGGTGGACGTGGTGGTGAAGGACGGGGGCTTGAAGCTTCTACAGATTAGCGACAACGGGTCTGGCGTTGCGCTAGAGGACATGCCGCTTCTCTGTGAGCGGTTTGCCACGCTGAAGTTGCAGCTGTTTGAGGACCTCTCGCGGATCGCCACGTACGGGTTCCGCGGCGAGGCGATGGCGAGCATCTCGCACATCCTGCGGGTGTGCGTGACGAGCAAGACGGCGGCGTCGCCGCTCGCGTACAAGGCGTACTATATGGGCGGCAAATTGTGTGGAAGCAACTACAGGGGTGGGAGCGGGAGCGGCGAGGGAGCTCCCAGGCCGGTGGCCGGCAAGAACGGGACGCAGATCACGGTAGAGGATCTCTTTTATAACATTCCGTCGCGGCTAAAAGGGCTCCGGTCCAAGAGCGAGGAGTTTGCGCGGATATTGGATGTGGTGGGGCGGTACGCGGTGCACTGTGCGCTGGTAGGGATTGGGTGCAAAAAGTATGGGGAGCAGAACCAGGTGGTGTGTACGCGGCCGCAAATGAGCTTGAAGGACCGGGTGAGGGTGGTTTTTGGAGCGGGTATAGCGGCCGAGCTCTTGGAGATTGAGATGGGAGGGGATGTGGGTGAAGGTGGTGTGGGCGAAGGTGATGTGGGTGAAGGTGATGTGGGTGAAGGTGGTGTGGGTGAAGGTGGTGTGGGTGAAGGTGGTTCTGTTGGTTCTGTTGGTTCTGTTGGTTCTGTGAATGATATGAGCTCTCTTGCTGGTTCTGAGGGTTCTAGCTTCACTTGCATGAAAAAGTTTGGGTTATTGCGGGTACGGGGAGCCGTTACCGGCCCCAGCTTCATCAACAAGAAGAACTTGGCGCCGGTATTCTTCATCAATAACCGGCTCGTCTCGTGCGACCCGTTGAAACGGGCACTCAAGGCTGTGTTCCAGTTCTTCTTGCCGCGAGGCGACCACCCCTTTATATACTTGGCGTTGGACATTCTGCCCCAAAACTTGGATGTGAATATACACCCCACCAAGCGCGAGGTGCGCTTCTTGCACGAGGACGAAATTACAGAGTTTATAGCGGCACGCGTGCACGACAAGTTGCTGAGCGTGGACACGTCGCGCAAGTTCAAGATGCAGAGCGTGCTCCCCAACACGGAGAAGCGCGTCTTTGACGATGTGGTTGGCACCCAAAACAAAAAGCAGAGGCACGAGAACAAGCTCGTGCGGGTCGACTCGCAGCAAAGCAAGATTAGCGCATTTCTCACTCCACAGTCACAGAAAAAGGCTGAAAGTGCTATTTTAATTGAGAGTGATGAAGGGGGTAACGGTCCCCTTGATCATGATAATGATCAAGACCGTAATGATGTCAATGAAGGGAATGACGTCAATGAAGGGAATGATGTCAATGAAGTGAACGACACTAAAGGGAACGACAATGAAGGGAACGACAGTTCTCTACTCACATCCAGAGATACGCAGCGCATTATATCTCAAGACACATCCGATATTGTATACACAAGAAACTCTCGAAAGCGGTCTGTTGTGAGTTTGGACAGCATCCAGGATATACGCCAGGAGGTGGCAGCACTGGTGCACAAGCCTCTCACAAATGTATTTAGCAATGCCGTCTACATTGGTATCGTTGACGAAGAGAAGCGGTTGTGCTGTTTTCAGTACGACGTTAAGCTCTTTTTGTGCGACTATGGCGCGTTACTACTCGAGTTTTACTCGCAGGTGTGCCTATCCGAATTTTGCAACTTTGGCACTATTTCGCTTTCGCAGCCGCTTGTGTTGGATAGCACTCTTGAGGTGCTCTACAGTAATTCAGCGGCCCTCACACGAGAGGCCCTCACCCCAAAAGAAGAAGTCATCTCGCGCATCTTTGAGATGAAGGATATGTTCTACGAGTACTTTAGCATTGGCCTCACGAAACAAGAAGGACAGATTGTGCTCACCTCGCTCCCGTTGATTCTCAGGGGCGTGATGCCGGTCACAGCAAAGATACCGCACTTTTTATACAGGTTGGGCAGCCGCGTTGACTATGCCGACGAGAAACTGTGCTTGGCCGGTATAATGCGACAGATTGCGTTGTTGTACATCCCCGAACCGATATCAGCCCAGCAGGAAGGGAGCGACACTCGCCGGGTGCAGCTCGACCAGTCGTTGGAGCATATCCTCTTTCCCCAAATCAAACAGAGGTTCCTTGCCACCAAAGGCTTAGCCCGGGACGTGGTTGAAATCTCTGATCTCCCAAGCCTCTACAGAGTTTTTGAACGGTGCTAACAGATGCAAGACAGACGTACAAGAGGTACAAGAACGGTGAAAACCCGTACAAAAGCCGTGAAAACGCCCTGAAAAGCCCTGAAAAAGGCTACAACTACAAAATCATTGCTATCAATCGAATCCACGGCTAGTGACAGCGTCCAGTGCCGCCAGCTCTCTGCCGGTGCCAAAGCTCCATGTGATAAGCAACTGACATTGTTCCCCACAGAATTTGTCGTGCACGCCAAAAATCAGTTTTTTGCTGAGGGTCCAGCAGGCCAAATAGCCGTGGTTCAATCAAAGCCTCCGAAGCTCGTAATCCCAGAAGCGCTGACCCGAGAGCTCCGCGACGAGACGAACCGCGAAGAGCTACTACACCTGTGTTGCTTTTGCTAGTCGTTGCTTGCGGTTTGAGAAGAGCCGGCTTTTGAGAACCAAAACTGCGATCAGCGCAGCCCCCTACCCGTTTGCGAGATGTTGATTGACGACTCTGTGAACGCGAATTGTACGCGGACGTTGAACCTAGGCAGTTTCCCTCGTAATGTGCTAGAGTTTGAGGTTTCGCCGGACCTTTTTCAGCAGATTGTGCTTGTGGACTACAAGCTCCAGCAGTTGGTGCGCCACGAGTCTGGCGCGGGCGAGTTGGTGCCTGCCCCTTCTCAGCAATTGAGGGCGCTCATTAGCCACTTGCTCGAGGCGTCTACGACACCGACGGAGACGTACCGTCCGGCCGAGGAGAAGTTGTACTATGCTGTCGTGTTGGCGCACTTGTACTTTCTAGACGGCCAGCTGAGCGCCATGACCAATACGCTTGCTGCACATTTAGAGCTTGTAGCGGAGCCTCTCCCGAGGAGCCAATCGGCGGACCAGGACGACTTTTTTGCGTACTTGACCTGTCGCTACTACACCTTGTTGGGTATTTCTGGAGGAAAATCCGGCGAGCCCGCGTTGCCGTGGTGCGACTACCTCTTGAGGCACAAGGTGTCGTTTGGGCAGTCGCAGGTTGCTGCTCACCACTGGCTAGGTTTGTTGTTTGATAGGCTCGGCGCGGACTTGCTGCACGAAGGAAGCAACCCGTTGTCGTTTACCAAGGACATTACGGGGTTGCCCTTTTTCCAGAACTCAACGTCTACAATTGGGTTCTCTGCTTATTTATTGGGACGCGGCTCTCACTTTACTAGCAAGGGTTTTAGAAGTGAGTTTGCCACGTTTTTGGCTCACCAGTTGGAGACTGCGGGAGAAGGAGTGCTGTTTCCGGAGGCGAGTGCCACTGCATCGGACTTGGACGAGTACGTGGAGGCGTTGCAGTTTTTGAGCGGTTCGACCCGCAAGTTGAATGTCTTGAAGCCGGTGGTTGTGGAAAAGTTTTTGGTTCGGTGCTCGTCCAAGGTTTACCAGAGCCACGCGCTTACAGCGCAATTGATTTCTACTTTAATTCAGCTGGGCGAGTTTGACGAGGCGCTCAGTGCGTTCAAGACGTATGGCAGCTACTTGAAGAATGACCAGACGCAGCACAATGGCCGGGTCCGTGATCTTTTGGCAACCATTGACATTTACACCACGTGTATTGTCTTTTTTAACCCGTTGGTGTCGTTTGCGCCGAGCGGGAGCCAAGAGAGCAAGTTCAGGTACACTAGTGTGGACAAGGTGTTGGTTGTTCTCCGCGAGGCAGGCCTGGAGTTGCTTCGGTACCTCGATATCTTGGCGCAGGAGGCTGGATTATCGTATGAGTTGGATTCAGAGGATAACCAGTTGTTGTCGTTTTTGTACAACAAGTACAACCCCAACGTTTTGTTCCGGGACAGCTCGCCGTTTATAGGGTTGGTGTCTCTGGCGTGGCACGCGTTGGGCCAGTACTACTACTACTTGGCCGGCTACAAGTCTCCCACTGAAGAGGATATGCAGTCTAATATCGCCCAGGTTTTGCGTTTCTACAAGAATAGTTTAATCGTCAACTCTACTGGCGACGCGAAGGCCCTCTTTGACTATGCGTTGGCGCTCGCGCTCTGTAAGGAGCTCAAGGCGGCGTTGAAGCTCTGCAAGTTTATTTTGAAAAAGTATCCCGAATCGTTCAAGACATGGAACTTGTTGGTGTTGCTCATCTCGGCGTACGAGACGAACGACCCCGAAGCGCGCCCGCTCTCGGCACGCAACGGCTTGATTCCGTCCAACGCCAGCGACGTGCGCGATTCAGAAAAGTTTATTGCTAGCGCATTGAGTGTTGCCAGCTTGTACACCGCGAGACACCACAAGAAGGACGTGAAGCTCGCGGACGAGGCCAAGTACGATATCTTGCAGCTCAAGATGACGCAGATTGCGGTGTGGGAGTCGGTGCACGGCCCTCACTATGTGTTGGAGTATATTGTCGACGTTTTCATGTTGTACCACGAGTTGTTTGACGTTCAGGCCGCGGAGCCGGCCCCCGGCCAGGCCGACACCTGGGCACTGAGGCGGGAGCATGTTGAGAATGGAAAAGAAAAGGTGAATGGGGCGGTGAATGGGAATGGGGTGGTGAATGGGAATGGGGTGGTAAATGGTGTGAATGGTGTGAATGGGGTAAATGGGGTGAGTACCGATGCCAAAGACAGGATCAAGACGTTGGCAAAAATCAAGCGCGTCTCTCTCGACATCACAAAGCGCAAGCCATCGCGCCAGGTCTCTGTGAGCACGAAGCGTGTGGCGGGCAGCGAAGCTGCCCGCCGGGTGTTGCTGGAGTTGTGGCTCTGGGCGAGCAAAATCTACAGCAAGGTGGGCTTGCTCAGCGAGTGCGAGCAGTGCATCGTCGAGGCCGAGTCGGTGTACAGGCCCAACGTCAGCACGTACACCGCGTTGGGCGGCTTGACGTCGCTGAGCCGGAGCGCGTTGTCGTTGCAGGAGTATGAGCGCGCTTTGGCGGCGGTGGAGGCGGCGCCCCACCACCGCCCCGAGAGCGGCGCGGCCATCTTGGGCTTGTGCAAGTTGTTCTTGGTCGACGATCCCGCCTCCCCGTCGCTCTTTGTCTCGTCAAAAGACCGGGACGCGGGCCACATTCGCCTCAAGAACTTGCTTGAAGCGCACTCGTTGAGCTGGCCGTACGGGCACAACAGCGCCGAGCTCTGGCTCTACTTGTCGCAGGTCTACGAGGGCATCGGCGACAAGCTCTTGATGGCACGCGGCTTGTGGCGCTGCGTCGACTTGGAGGACTACCGGCCCGTTCGCGCTTTTGAGGCTTGCGCAGGGTTTAGTTTTGAGTAGGTGAAAAATGTAAAACTGGTTTAGCACTGTACTAATGGCTGAGGTAGCAAGACCGATTGTGTACTGCGGCGTGTGCACGTTCCCGCCCGAGTACTGCGAGTTCGGGCCTTTGTTCAAGCGGTGCCGCGAGTGGCTCGTGGAGACCGATCCCGCGCTCGCGCTGCGGTTGTACAGCGGCGATGCGCCCGGGCTGACGCTCAGCGAGGAGCGCGAGCAGCAGCTCAGCAAGGAGTTGGAGAAGAAGCAGGCGAAGGAGGAGGCGAAGCAGGAGCGGGAGCTCCAGAAGAAGCTTGCGTCGAAGGTGACGATCAAGCGTATTGAGCGCAACAAGCGCAAGCACATCATCTCGATATCGGGGTTGGAGGTGTTCAACATTGACATGAAGAAGTTGGCCAAGACGTTTGCGTCCAAGTTTGCGACTGGCGCCTCGGTCACGAAGAACGCGGAGAAGAAGGAGGAGATTATGGTGCAGGGCGACGTGAGCGACGAGGCGCGGGTGTACATTGAGAAGTTGTTGGAGGAGCAGGGGATGAACGAGGTCAAGGTGGAGCAGGTGGACGACAAGATGAAGAAGAAGGCGGCGGCGGTGGTGAAGGAGTAGGTGATGAGTAGGGGTGAAGAGTAGGGTAGGGGAGGGTAGGTGATGAGTAGATGTATACTGATGAACTTTGATTAGGCATTTAGGAAGTAGGGAAGGGGGAAGAGGGAAGAGGGAAGAGGGAAGAGGGAAGAGGGAAGGGGGAAGAGGGAAGGGGGAAGAGGGAAGTGGGAAGTAGGAGGAGGAGTGATACTCTATGATACTCTCTCTTACTCTACTGTCACTTACTCTGACCTACTCTCTTGTTGACTGTCTCTGACTACTCTCTGACTAACCATCCTTCCCCAATTATCCTCCCCAATCATCCTAACCGCCATAGAATCTTGATTGCTTGCGACTCGAAGCTTCCTCTCCCTTCTCTCCTCTCCTCTCCTCTCCTCTCCCTTCTTTTCTCCCCTACCCTCCCCCTAACGTACAAGATGCTAGATTAATAATAGCGTATATATACACGGCTGACCATACGGACGGCGACTACTGCAACAACTTTGAGATGCCCGGGACGGCGCCCTCGCTCTCCTTATAGTTGCGGATCGAGGGCAAGCGGACGGGGTGGACGCTCGGGGCGGCCACGGCGGCCACGGCGGCCTGGCCGCCCAGCACTGGCGCGCTCGGGGGCTGGGTGTGCGGCAGCACTGGCGATGCCGATGCCGACACCGCCGCGAGCGGCTTGAGTGGCGGCTGGAGGGCCTGGCCAGGGCTGTGTGGCGCTGGGCGCCACGCCTCGTCGTCGTGGTGCAAGCCTGGGGTAAACTCGCCCTGGAACTCGCCCTGGAACTCTGGCTTGGGCATGTGCCCCATGAGGCGCAGGCTCGCTCCGGGCACGGGCAACTGCGGCGCCAGGACGAGTGGCGGTGCCACTAGCGGCGGCGAGTGGCCCGGGAGCGGTGGCGAGTGGCCCGGGAGCGGTGGCGAGTGGCCCGGGAGCGGTGGCGAGTGGCCCGGGTAGAGCTGCGGATGCTGGTAGAGCTGGTGCTGGTATAGCTGGGGGTGCAGCACCGGCAACGGCGCTCCGTACACCAAGTTGTTGGGGAGGTACGGGTTTATGCTGGGGTAGTAGAGGGGAGCGCCATGAATGTCTGTCTGCGGCTGCTGGAGGTGCTGGGGATGCTGGGGATGCTGCTGGTGGGGATGCTGGGGATGCTGGTAGTGCGGAAGCTGCTGGATGCCCGGATAGAGGTGCTGGTGCTGGAGCTGCTGGAGGTACGAGGGGTGGCTGAGGAGCGGGTTGCCCGGGTGGATGCTGGGCGGCATCGCGTGGATGCCGACGCTCTCCTTGCGTACCTGCTGGTTCAACTGGGCCATGCGCAAAGCGTTCTTGCTCTGGCTGTCCATGTTCAAGTAGGCGCAGGTGAGCTTGCCCTTGAGGCAGTTGAGGCACGCGGGTAGGGTCTCATCACACTTGATGCGGCGCTTCTTGCAGGTGGCACAGCCCAAGAGCGAGTTGCGGTGGCGGCGGCGCGAGTTCTTCTTCTTCACCACCACCACGGGCGCGGCGCTGCCGTTGCTGCTCGAGGACGCGGCAGAGTTTGCGAGCGACGTTGCGGAGCTGCTCTTGGCCAACACCAGCGACGCGGACGGAAGCAGCGTTAGCGACGACAGCGAAGCGCTGTCAGGCAAGTTCCGGGTCTTTGGGGTTTCAATGTCCGCCGTCTCCTTGGGGGTGTCACTGGGGGTGTCCCTCGAGCTCTCTCCATTTAGAGGGTTTAGGATCCGGTTATGCGAAGCTCGCAGATGCCGGTACCAATCCGGCCTCTCGGTCGGTGTCTCGGTCCGTGTCTCGGTCGGTGTCTCCGTTGTCTCCGTTGTCTCCGTGTCCTCTCTCTCATTTGACAGAGGGGGATGGCTATGGGAACTGTGAGAATTGTGAGAATTGCCGGCTGGCTCGTGTACCCGTGCAATCTCTTGTCTTGTGTCTGGACCTCCATTTGAACTACCTCCATTAGGGCCAGCTCCATTATGACCAGCTCCATCTGGCCCAGCTCCATCTGGCTCACCTCCACCTCCAGTTCCAGTTCCACTTCCATCTGTTCTTCCATTTGCATGGTTCCCATTCTCGTGTCTGGCCGGCTGATCGCTGTCGCGACTCATCACAGTCGGTCGCTGCTCTATCTGAACTTGTGGAAGGAGCGTATTCACTGAATCAGTGCTAGTACATGTGACCGTGAACCACGATTCGAGGACAAGCCTGTGGTCTGGGGAAATATCCGGCTCAGTGCGCAGGTGCGGACAGCGTGCTTCTGCTACAAGAGGTGGCCTGCGCGCTGGCTGGCCAACATAAATCCCAGGAAACGGACCAAGCTACTCCTCGAGGAGGGAATGAGTGGTAAATGGTTTTTATATAGCGCAAAACGCCCCGAAGCCAAAGCACTGACGCACCAGAAGAACCCAAAGACTCAAAAGGAAGCCGCGTCCTCGCACGAGCAGGAACGAAAAAAACAAGAAACGGGAAAGCAGAACAAAGATGTGCCGGGTTAGCAGCAACAGGGGCACAACCAAAGGCTTGGACAGACGTCATGCACGCGCGCCGCCAACAACAAATCGCAGGCCCCAGTGCACACAGATGCAAGCAAGAGAAACAACGCCAGGATCTACTGTGTTCCGCCGCAGATTTTAACAAACGGGCAAGCACTTGCGTCCCAACGTTACACAACTACAAAAATTGTTTAGAGAGGCACAGCCTCCCAGGTTTTAATTTCCTACAATCGGAGAGGATACAGCAAGAAAAATAATATAATATGGGCTACACAGGGCACAAAGCTGCCGTTTGAGCGCGCAGTAACACGTAGCGATCAGCTGATGGTGGCGGTGGGCGTCGCTGGGCCCGCGGGCGATAGCCGCCAGGTTGGGGCCTAAGCGGAAAGGCGAAACATCCGAAAACAATCCGCATTAAAAAGAAACGGTAGGCTATCTAAATTTTTATGCAACCATCCTTCAATTTTTCGCTTGAATGCACGCTCAAAGCGAGCGCCCCCACGCTTAGCTTACGGACTCTAGAGTTTTCCGTATCCGCCTTTTGACAAGGAGAGCAGGCGGTTGTGAGCGCTGGGTCTGCAAAAAAAGAACTTGCGTCACAATCGCTCTTGGCCAGCACTCGTATACATTTGCTGTCCAAGCCCTAACGCGGCACAAACGCGAGAGGCCTCGGATAACCAGAGGCTAGGCCGTGACCCGTCCGTTCCGAAACGCGGATGGAATTGCGATAGGTACGGTAAGTTACGAGCGATGAGGGCAGCTGAACCCCGGGGGCGGCGACATGACAACTACAAGGCACTAGTACGCGAAGAATAGTTTAACTTTAGGGATTGCGTCAGCATTGTGCGAGTAGGTCGGTTTTATTTCGGCGTTTGTTGTTTGCCGTACTGTGAATATTTGTGTAGCTACAATTACGGAGTTGGACAGTGTGCTCGCTAACCGCATGCCAAAAACGGGAGGCCCAAAAGATAGCGTAAGGCGGGCAGTTACCTTGATAGCCCAGTTGTGTCTAACGTCTCGCTAACGGGTAACGTGCAGATTATTAAACTCGCTTCATACGCTAGCGCAGCCGGGGAGAATATTTCGGAGCAGCAAAATAAATTGCTGGTAATAACGCGCTGTAGTATTTTTACACTTCAGGGATCTGAGAGTGCATGATGTCGTGTCTAGGACCTTACCTCTTCTGCCAGGATCAGGCGGATACTCTAGGGGTGAGCATGTTGACGAGGACGGCTAAGTCGCTGCTACAGGTAATTTCTGCGAGCGTGTTGTCGACGGATTCGGTGTCTGTCCGGTAACACGTTTGCAGCAGACAATGCCAGAACACTTGCCGGCAAGTGTTCCGGGCAGTGTTTGTCAGCCTCGGCGAGCCAGCAGGCTGCCTACAAGGAAATCAGGAGCGGCCAGCGTGCGGCAAAGTGGGCTGCCAATCGCAACTCATGCCAGTCACAACCAATGAAATCATAACACATGCCTAACTCGTGCCAGTCGTAAGTTGTTCAAATCGTACCGTGTAAACTATGTCAATTGTACTGTCGATGGTGGTGTCGATGGCAGCGTGGCAGCGTGGCACCGCACCACCTCACCAGCCATGCCACTCAACCACCACACCAGCTGTGCCACCCAACACCTCACCAACTGTGCCACCCAACCATCACGGCAATTACTTCCCACTGACCATGATCGTACCTGGCGTAGAGATACGATGCGTGGCGGCTTTATTGAACCAGCCTACCTGATGCATGGTCATAGATCGGGTGCAGGAATAACAAACTCGGCATGTAGCGAGGCGGTCCGTAGCACGTGTAAAAATGCGGAGGGGGGAGGAGACTTTGAACAGACTTTCGAGGGGGGCATTAGAGAGGGGCATTGGCCGAGGGGGGAGGGACAAAAGTGCCCAGGGGTGGGGCCTAGACGCGGGACCTGAGAGGAAGGGGGGCCATGGTCCAGCGAGACGGGGGTTTAGACTGGTGAAGGTTAGTGGGTTTTAGACAGGTGAATTTTTACTGTTGAGACAGGTGAATTTTTACTGATGAGATGGGTGAAATTTATACTGATGAGACAGGTGTCTGTCTCCTCTGTCTTGTGTATGTAGTCTTTATTTAAAAAAAAAACTGATGAGACAGGTGTAGGATTTAAAAAGCTGATGAGAGGGGGTTTACTGAAGAGAGGGGTTACTGATGAGATCGATAAGTGACGCCATTAGAGATCATGCTGATGCGATACTGACGCGGTATGCTGACATTCGGTGTGATGATGTCCGGCGAGAGCAGTGAACGAATCAATCGATTTCCGAGATGCCCATGGTACCCCATGTGATGCCAATGATGCCCACGTTGCCTTTGTGATGACCATGCCTATTGTAGATGCTCATGATACCCAATGTGATGCTCGAGACTAATACAATACTGATAAAATTGATACTACTGGTGGACAACAAGGCTAGGGCACGAGTCTCAATTAGGCATCAGTTTGTGTACATGGCTGTGCCATTCAAGGGAAAGGCATGGCGCAGTGCATGACCGGAGCGGACGTGAGATGTCGGCGGCGTGGCGTGAACAAGCGCGGGTGCCCAAGAGGAACGTTTGAAAGGGACGGCAGAACTAGAGGCAACAAAGGAATGCAACAAGTGGGCTAAATAGCCCCAAGAGACAAGACAAGGCTCCTAAACAAGACGATTGAACAAGGGATTTATCAAAACAACTAACCAAGCCAGCAAAGAGAATCGAACAAACAAGAGTTACTAAAAGCATCAGAACATGCGCGCTTTATCTCTCTTGAGGCTAGGTAAATAAGCCTTTGGGGACTGCAGCTGGTCATCGGTGGTTGGATCCGCTTTGATCCGCGCTAGTTCCACGCTAGTTCCGCGCCAGTATCCGCGCTAGTATCCGCACTTGGTTATCCGAAAGTGATGGTGCATCCGAACAAGACCCTTGGCAAAAAAGCTAAGCCGCTCAGGGACTATTGATTCATTGCCCAGCCACGATAACTCGGTTATGGGCGGACCGAACGACCCCTAATCGCGCCCCTACAAGAGGACCTCGTAAAAGGTATCGATGGCTAGGACGTTGCACGTTACGGCGGTGGCCTAGCGGCACCACAGAGCGGGAGGATAGCTCGCGCTGTGAACTGTACCTGGTACTGACCCGGTGCTGACCCGGTAGACCCAGCACTGACCTGGCACGCTCTCGGTACTGCGCGGCCCTGTAGCACAGCTCGGCACTCGTAAATGGCGCGGACACATAGAATGGCTCGGCCCCATAGAATGACCCGGGAGCCGCAGTATTGTAAGCTCGGCACCTTCAGTCCTGGGCTCGGCACTGCTGCTCGGCGCCGTACAGTCCTAGACTCGGCGCGAGGGCGTGGGGGCAAGGGCAGAGGCGGATCCACCTGTATCCAAAAGTATCAGGAAAGGTTGAAGTCACAGGTATCCAAAATAGTACAACCGAATACAACTGAATACAACTGAATACAACTGACTAACTAACTACAACTGAATACAACTGACTAACTAACTACAACTGACTAACTAACTACAACTGACCAACTAACTACAACTGACTAACTGACTACAACTGAACACGTGGTACCCCAACAAGTACATTCCTAACGTGGGGTATCTATGTAGCCGCAAGGAAGAAAAGCAGAGAAGCCTGTCATCACTCGGTGTTCCGAAGAATAATACAGCAACGCAGGAACAATACCGCCAGTCGCTAATAGTATTCTCTCAGTATCCTCTCAGTCTCTCAGTATCCTCTCAGTATCCTCTCAGTCTCCCCTTAGTCTCGGTCTCGCTACTCTCAATATTCTCCTATCTGCTCTACTGGTCTCCCAGTCTACCCAATCTACGTACCCTGCTCATCTCACGAAAAGAAAAGATACAGTGCGCAATGAGGAAACCACAGACTGACGACGAGTACGCGCTACAGGCCGAGCTGTACGCCGCCAGCGGCCCGCAGCTCAACTACGCCGGCTGGTTGTACGCCCCCCGCGAGCTGGACCCGCTCAGCAAGACCGACCGTGCCGCCGCGGTGCACGCGGTTGAGCTCGCGTACTTCAAGCGCGACTATACGCGCTGCAGCGCCTTGATCGCGGCCGCGGAACAGACGTACGGGGCCGACCCGCAACTTACCAAGACGGCCGCGAACGACTTGAAGGAGTTGGCGAGGATCAAGCAGCGTTTGAGTGAGAGGAGTTGAGTAGGAGGGTAGAAGGGAGTAGGAGAGTAGAAGGAGTAGAGTGAATATTGGAAAATGGAAAAAGGGAATGAGAAGGGCAGAAGAAGGAGAAGAAGGAGAAGAGAAGAAGAGAAGAGAAGGAAGGATGGTGAGAGAATCGTCAAGTACCAATAACTATGTTTGTCGAATAATTTGAGAAAAAACACGGTACGCGACCGGGTGAGGACAGACTCGTCTCGCCATGACGGTTCCCTTTAGCGTCCCGACGACGGACTTGGATCACTGTCTCGAGCAGCTACTCGCGCACAAGCCGCCGCGGCTCTTGCCGGCGGAGACGATCACGCAGCTCTGCCACACGCTCAAGACACAGCTTTTAGGCGTGCCCAACATTATGGCGTTGCAGTCGCCCGTGTCGGTGGTGGGCGACATACACGGCCAGTTCCACGACTTGCTCGAGATCTTGCGCATCGGCGGCTCGCCGCCCGACACCAACTACTTGTTCTTGGGCGACTATGTTGACCGCGGCTTCTACCTGGTGGAGACCATCTCGCTCCTTGTGGCCCTCAAGCTCCGCTACCCGCTGCGGGTCTTTTTGATACGCGGCAACCACGAGTCGCGGACCATCACCACCAACTACGGCTTCTACTCTGAGATCCTCAACAAGTATTCTGGCAGCGCCGACGTGTGGACGTGCATCACCGACTTGTTTGACTACCTTCCGCTCGGGGCGACAATTGACGGCAAGCTCCTCGCGGTGCACGGCGGCCTCTCGCCGCTGTGCCAGCGGCTAGACCAGATCCGCGCGATCGACCGGTTCAAGGAGATTCCGCACGACGGGATCATGGCGGACTTGGTGTGGCTGGACCCGGACACGGAGATTGCAGACTTTAAGCTTCTGCCGCGGGGCGCTGGCTACCTCTTTGGCGTGGACGTGATCAACAAGTTTTGCCACGACAACGCGTTGGTGCAGCTTATACGGGCACACCAGCTCTGTAACGAGGGGTACACGAGCTACTGGGACGGCAAGTGCTTGACGGTGTGGCTGGCGCCCAACTACTGCTACCGCTGCGGCAACAAGGCGAGTATTTTAGAGATTTTGCACACGAGCTATGAGTGTGCGGGTGCGAGTACCGGTGCGGGCGCCGGCAGCGCCGGCGCCATTGCGGACACGAGCGTCGACATGAGCTACGAGGAGTACGAGGAGCGGTTTGACCGCAATACGCGGCAGGGAGTCTTGCCTGGTCAATTTTTCAATATATTTGAGGCGTCCCCAGAGAACAACGAGGACACGTTTAGCGGTAAGAGCGTGAATGGCATCAATAGCGGCGTGGACCCCAACAGCAGCCACGACTTTTTTCAGCCCTTCTTCCAGGAGCGTCTGCGAAAGCAGCATGTGGAGTATTTTCTCTAGTGACCGTCAGACGAGGGTCTGGCCCGAAAGGTCTGACCCGGAGTATGACGGTTCTCGAAGGTATAGCCAGAGGTAACCAGAAGTATAACCAGAGGTAACCAGAGATAACCAGAGGTGAACCAAAGGGTCTGACCCGGAGGTAATACAGTTAGTCTAACCAGATAACCGGTCTCAAAGGTCTTACCAAAGGTATAACCGCCAATCTACCAATATGACCGGTCTACCAAGAATGACCAGTCCAACAAGAACCAACCCTGGTAACCCATCACCCTTGTCTACACGCTATCGGATCTGATTGTCTTAATATTTACTTGTACAAAGATCCAATGCATCTGCGGATCTGATGATCTCACCAGACCTTCCAAATCGCCAGTCTCGCACCCAGTCTCGCACCCAGTCTCACACCCAGTCTCACACTCAGACGCCGATACTCTGTAAAATACGATATTTATTCTTACCCGTAGTACAACTCAAAGTTGAACCCGTCGTGCACCTCGTAGTCGCCGAGCGTGATGTGGTCCTTGTACACCTGGTACCCCTTCTTGAGCACGAGCTTGTCCGCCGCCGTCCCCACGCGGAGCGCGATCATCTGCTTCAAGTCGCCGACGGTGTCGCTCTCGAGACACTTGACTCTGAGCTTCTTTCCGAGCCGGTCGTTGGCCAGCACCTCAATCATCCTTTTTGGTTTGAAATTCAGCGGGTCCGCAACTTGAAAACCCACCGCTACACGCCCAGAGCCGAACACGCACCGTTGAGGCACAGACTACACCGACAGCAGCAGTACTTAGCATGCCAGGCTCCCACCAGTTCGCGGGCCACAAGCTCGACGCGGCGAAGGAGCAGAGCCGACTAACCAAGGCACAGCAACCCACTGGGGACGGCAGCGGC
>JAKUBP010000031.1:0-141670 GCA_030566955.1 [Candida] anutae | reverse complement strand
AGTATGTCCCTTACAGTCCTATCCACTCACAGCTCCATTCTCATCTGTACTTCACAAGTACCTCAGAGTCTGTACTGTGTATGCACCTCAGAATTCCCTTTGGGTCCCCACAAGGTAATTCTGTGCATTACCTCATAATATTACGTGTGTCCTGCATATAGGGTCATGATATCACAACACTATCACCTTAATAGAGTTATGTCCCATAACTCAACATCCCTCACAATTCTCATCAAAATGGTGTTGCTGAGCGCATGAATGGGACATTGCAAAACAAAAGTCTGTTATTTCTTCATCAAGCCGGCATGCCAGTTGAGTTTGCGGCAGAAGCGCTTATGTATGCGGCGTACGTGGTAAACCGCACACCTTCCCTGGCTATCAACTATGAGGTTCCGTACGAAAGATGGCATAGAAAGGAGGTCGTCCCAAAAGACCTCATTCCCTTTGGATGCAAAGCGTATGTCCACATCAATGCCGAACATAGGACAAAAGCCCATAACAATGGATCTCCAGGGTTGTTTGTAGGCTACTCGCAAAATCGTGCGGCCTACAGAATTTTTGATTTTGCAACTGGAAAAGTCTGTGAATCACATCAAGTCAAATTATTTGTATCTGAATTTCCCTGCGTGCAAAATAAGCACTTACTCCAGAATAGAGTTAAGCAGACGGCAATGACGAAAACTAATGGTTTGAATCCGCTGTTTGTGAAACGTGAAGCCCACATTCAGCCTTCTGAAGTGACGGATCTGAGTGTGAGTTCGATCGAGAAAAACACAGATAATTCGACCGATTTGAGTCTGCTGGATGCCGAGGATATGCCACTAAGTTTCTCATCGTCATCCAGTGAGGAGCTGACACCAGTGCCAAGTGATGTATCTCGCAATCGCAGTCTGCCAGATCTATCAGATTCGCTACCAAGGTTGGACACTGTGCCACGTTCACCGGATGGACACCAACTCCCTCCACCCAAAGTTGACAACCTACTTCTAACTGACAAACCTAGGAAACTGTGGAGACGCGGATTCTCAACCACACCCAACAAGGATACCACAAACGAATTCCAACATGATTCGGTGCGTATCACGGAGGATGGCAACTCCCAAGGTGGCCCTAATGACACCTGAACATCGATATCAATCAAACAAACGAAGGTATATCTTTGTCGGCCAACTCATACATAACTCGTATGCTTAACATGTTTGGCTTAGACAAGTGCAAATAAGACCCAATTCCTTTGGCTACTAGTAAAAAGATGGAGGAGGCAACTGACGACAAAGAAATAGATATCTCGTTGTATCGATCCATGGTTGGTTCAATTGCTTTCGCTGCCAATACAGTTTGCTTTGACTTAGTATTCGCTGTGAATAAGCTTAGTCGCAAATTCAATAACCCAACCTATTCTGATTTTCTAGCTGCGAAGAAGGTGCTCCGTTACTTGCAAGGAACGAAAGACTTACGATTCTGGTATACGTCAAATAATGATTTTCAAGTCTATGCTGATGCTGACTGGGGAAGAGACTTGGAAACTCGTCGATCAACAACTGGGTATATGCTGGTCTATGGTAGTTGTCCCATCTGTCCATCTGTTGGAAGTACGCATCTTTGGTAAACGATAACTGATAAGTTCCTGACATTGTAATACACTAATCCAGTTATATCTTAACCTCGTAACTCTAAGACTTACCTTTTATTAATAGGAACATACCCTTCTATTTATAGTCAGGTAAATTCGTATATTTTGACCGTGTGGAATTACCTCATCAGAACCACTGTAACATACTTCCCTCATCTGTATTTCAGAGTCTGCACTGTCCATATACTTCAAAATTGTTGAGCTATAAGACCAATAGCTCTATTAAGATGATTCTATAACTGTTGAGGAATAGTGGATACTGGGGGCCGTGCAGTATCCAATATAACTCATGTACTCAGATACGAATATGTGGTAACGCACTAGTACAGATGGTCAAGTGCAGGGGGAGGGATGTGGCCCGGGTGTATCTTAGTGGTCGATAAGACACTAAGCTTGGCGCTAACTCAACTTAGGGAAGGTGAGTTAGAAAGCAACAAGGTAAAATATAACATCTCGACAAGAAGCCCACATGAATAGGGAGCCACATGTTCGTACTGGAAGTCTATATAACGTCAGAGACTGCGCCCATGTAGTTAGATGGCTAACACTTATATACGACGATTAAGTAATACAGTTAGAATTTCCTCCTTTACTCCTGAATTATCATTGACTAAGAACGCTTACTTTCAACAAAAATCCCTTTTAGATCTCCACCTGGCAATATTATTCATCACCTCAAAAGTTATATCCTTGAAAATAGAGTTGCGAGAGTTAGACTGGGCACTGTAAACAACACACAGTCTGCACTACTCGAAATTTGCCATGATGATTTCCAACTCACCTACCATTGGGTGAGGCGGCGCCAATCATCGTTTCCTAGTGGACACTGAGGATCAACAATCACACACCTTGTATTCTACACACACCCCTTGTATTTCAAATAAACACTTGTCTAAATGCATCTCTCAACTGTTTTGAAGATATTCCTTCGCGACGACGTTTAGCTTAAAGGGTTAGCTAAGTCTGTAGTCGACATTGCTGCGTTAAGTTCGTTTGATGGTAGATTAGTATGATCGATTAACTTCTATACAGAACTTCTGTCCTTCACTATTGAGATCATACTCTTCTATGCATGGTCTGCTAAATTCGTATATCCGACTGAGTACGTATACCTGTAGGCCGAGTGCTACCTAAGTACATCCCCTGTAACATACCTTCAGTTATTGTTCTTTCTTCAGCTATCTCTATATCATGGAATGCCCAATCTGCAGCCTCAATACAGATATACTCCTCAAGGTCTTAAAACCTCATCACATCTTCCATAATAGCCACGGTAGCTCAATAGCGCCTATGACTTTGCAGAATGGAGTTGCGAGAGTCATAGTAATTTCGTCATAGATAAGATAACTCAACAAACTGTGCCTTTAGGTCTCTTGTATTCATAGTTCATTTACATTATTTCTCTCGTGCATTCTCATATTTTCATATTTGACTTGCAGAGTTAAAGTGGATAGTGTACACAACACACAGTATCCACCACAACTCAACAGGATATACGAACTCAGCAGACTATATATAGAAGCGTATGGACTCGTTAGTAAAGCATCGGTTCTGCATTGAGGCAAAACGTAATGATGTCTTCTACTATTAGCTAACCCTTTAACCTTAACATTATCCAAGAAGGAATGTCTTCAACAATTTTCAGATTAAAATTGTTGAATGTAGGTGTTATTAATCATTGAAAAAACGTAATCTATTTGTAATGGTAGACATGATAAATAACTTAACGACACTAATCTGAACATCCCATTAGAGCCAATAATCAATAGTTGAAGAAATGCGAATTAACTATTAGGTGAATATAAAATGAATTTTCACAAGAAATTATTTAAATTTTGTAATTAATTATTATTAAGTCACTGTTACTGAAACTTTAAAAAACCAAATATTTATTACTTTGGTGGCAATGACTTTACTTGAATCTTTCCATCGTTTATCTCTACTTCATATCCTGCATCTCTCAAGACACTATCGTCGTGAGTTTGACGGGCTTCTAGGTCGGCCACAAAATTTTGATTGGAAGGGTTATTAGTGAGAAGAAGCTTCAAGCAGACTATTGCCCTTTCTTTAATATACGGGTTATTATCGTCGATGATGCAGTTTGATAGTACAAGTTCAAGCCCATGTAGCAACCTTACTTCTTCTTGGGCTTCAAATGATTCGTGACAGAGATAAGAGACTATTTCAATCAAGAAAGATTTAACACCCGTGTATTTCCCTTGCATCGAACTTGAAACTTCTGTAATCTTTTTAGTTTTTAACTGGACTGGTTTTATATTCTCGTGGATTGCCCGAAGGAGCTTGACGATGGGCTCTAACATCTTGTAATGTTTTAAGAATTTAACAGTTTGATTGAATTTGCACAAATCTGATATCATGTTTAAGATATTAATCAATAATGTTTCAGAATAAGCATCAATTCGATTGTTAGTGAGGTTTGCGATTGTCCTTCCCTGAATTTCCATAAAAAACCGATAATTCCACGATAAGAGGGCCACAAGTTGATAATTGTCCCAGTCTTCTTTTAATTCCACGATAGTCTGACTTAAACTAAACCAAAGGGATAAGTTAGCCCTTTGTTTTATAAGCCAGTTTTCAAAGCTTTCATGCGATATAGTATTGACCACTATATTAATCAACAATCGGTCAAGCACTTGTAGTTGACTTTCAAAATCAATATCTAGAGAACGATTAATGATGAAGTCCATGATGTGATTATCTTGGAAGAGCTTTAAGACATGAAAAATATTTTCGTTATGACTAGTTTCATCTGTTAAATTGGCCGACCGTATCAATACACCGTCCAAAATGTGTACAAGTGGTTCATTAAGCGTTTGTACACTTCCAGTCAGTTGAAACACCTTGTTTAAAAGTCCAATTGATGTATCCATTTCAATATTGTAATTATTGTAGTCAATATTAGCTAATAACTGATGGAAAACTTGAATTGTTTTGATATAGTAGTTATTGTTTTCTGGAACGGTTGCCACGAATTCAATGCAGCTTTGAAGAATCATGTTTATAAATTGATTACCATCCAGACAAAGATTCATCCCAACCACAAGATTTCTTATTACAAGAAGAGTTCCTCTGTAGAGTCTGAGAAATTCATTCTCCTTTTGCACCGCGTCAAGGTCCGGAAACTTGCTAATTGTACTTGATACGATTTCACGTAAACACAGCCACATTTCTGGATTTTGCGAGATTAGATCCCTAAACTGAGAGTTACTTATATCACTGGTTCTTGACACAAGACTTGTTAGGAATCTAAGATGTTCTTCGAAGTCCGCTAGGTCCAGACTGAAGCACGCATCACGAAGTCGATTTATGCCTTCCAACACATCCTTGGATTCTTTAGTTGCCGACATGGAAGTAAATTGTCTAATTATTGTATATCACTTAGTACTTGCGCATTCACATAGGCGCAAAAGCAGATCAGGTAGAGTCGAATACTCTCTTCGTTATGCTTCAGCACTTACATTTGACTTCTGATTAAAATAAAAATATTACGTCAGCAGGCAGAGATGGCCGCGAAAACTTTACTCCTCGACAAGGCTCCGGTAGTTCACACATCTCGGTTGACAGCATCTAAATATAAATAATCAGAAATAAAAATAGTCCTGTACTATTACAAATCGTACTAATACATTTTTAACTCATATACATGGAAAAGAGTGATTTAAAACATGGTATCGCCGTTGTATGTCCATCCGCCAAATTGTTTCTGCACACTTTCAGTCAAGAATCCATCTACAACTGAGTCCTGTGGCTTTTCATTCGTAAAATCTTGGTCAAAGTTAGATGTGTCCAACAAATTTTCCACATTTGGTTTAAAGGGCGGCAAGTAGCTCTTACTAACTAGCTTTTGCCAGTCAATAGCGTTAAAGAATGGGTGACTTTTAATTTCTGATGCCTCACTTAGGCGTAAAGCAGGGTCTTTTTGTAACAATTTTATGAGTAAATCTTTCGCATCAGTTCCCTCCAAAAATTGCGGAAACACAAGTGGGTTTTGTAAAATTTTGCGGTACATCACAGACAGATCATTATCGAAAAATGGAGGAAGACCTGTCAACATTTCATAGAGCAAAGTTCCTAATGTCCACCAGTCAACACTACGAGTGTAGCCTTGGTTGAGGATCAATTCCGGGGCCAAGTACTCAGGAGTTCCACAAAATGTGTTAGTCTTGTCGTCGTTGCGCATATTCAACTTGCATAAGCCAAAGTCACACAAAGCAATATGGCCTTGGTAGTCGAGCAATATATTCTCGGGCTTCAAGTCGCGATAAACGACGTTAAAGTCATGCAAACTTTCCAAGGCCGATAACAATTCGGAAATGTAGAAACGAGAGCGATCCATCGAGAACTTTGTTTCTCTTTGCAAGTGAAAGAACAATTCTCCACCATTGATAAAAGAGAGCACCAAGTACAATTTTTCTGGACTCTGGAAAGAAAACTTTAGAGGAACGATAAATGGGTTATTGATGCGCGCCAAAACGGTTCTTTCAGCCAAGGTGTGCGTCACCTCCATGCGAGATACAATATGCTGCTTACGCAATGTTTTGAGTGCGTATATCTGCTTAGTATCCTTCTTGACTACCTGCATCACCTTACCAAAAGACCCCTTGCCAATAACCTTCAAAAGATCAAAATCTTCAATCGAGAGGTGTGTTTTCGTGAGTGGTTTAAACTCAATCGTCAACATTATATTGCCCATCTCGCGCGCGGCTTCCTCCAATACCAATGTATCCAAGTTATAATTATTGAATTTGACATAGTCGTGGTTCAACAAGCGAATCGGCTTGGTATGTGATTTGAGGTTAAGCGGAAGCTTGATATTACCAATAAGCAAGTCGCCAATACTGTGTGTCTCTGCGGACGCCTCTTCTGATCCCAAATTTGTATTGTTGGTAAAGAGATGCTTCTTGTCCCGCTTCTCCAGATCCGGAATAAGCATATACGGTAAGCGAATGAACAAGTTTAGGTTGAGAAAGCTGGATGGAGCGGTCTTTGTCACATCAAAAGAAACAACCTGGTGCCAGGAGGACTGGTTGACAGTACCCTTTTGCGGTTCGATAACTAAAAGGTTATTGTCAAACTCCACTGTCAAGTACAACAATGACTTGGTCAAGTTGTCTGCGCTGGGAATAGTGATGACAGACGGCAAAAAGTTTGCCGCCACTACACCCGACAAGTAGTCGCTGCTTTCTGTGAGCTCGTTCTTGTTTCCGCGGCTCGCGTCCAAGCCCGCACCCGTCTTGCCAGCGCCTCCTGTCGCCGCATTGCTCTCGTTAGTCTCTAGTGTGGCAAGATTCTTCAAGAGCAGCTGACTGATGCTCTCATTATTAGTGTTTTGTGCCAACGTCGAAAGAACATTCTTGTGGTTGCAAATGCTAATAGGCAACTGAACTCCTGTCGAGTTGTAAATTTTAACCGTCAACAAGCCAGGAGATGCGGTGGCAGTCGTCTCGCCCCCGTCCGGCGCGGGCAGCGACACGAGAGACTCCCCGGTGCTTGCTGACGGGGAGGCGCTCGTCTCTAGAGTGCTCTCGGGAACTGGGGTGCCACCGTTACCATCTCGCCTGGCAGACGTCTGAGGCTGGTCACTCGAGTTATGGACCAGGAGTTTCGAGAGTGTCTCAGACAAGTTGCCTGACACTATAGTACGGCGAGAGTCCACAGAGTTACGCGGCGACGGGTCGGTGTTGGTAGGCACCTCAGGCGATGGTGGCAGCTTGTCCGTACTGGACGAGCCAAACTTGAACTTGTTCTTGAACTTTAGCATTCGTCGGATGAGAGAAACCCGAAACAGTCGAGCGCGGCCGTGATCAGTAACTCACTTATCGCAAACGAATACCCGCTGGCGCGCTGAAAGTAGTAGGGCGCCGTCCTAGATGATCGGCTGTTGTCGCTCGGCCTATTGGGGTTTTCGCTCGACACATGTGCACGTGACACACTCTCGCTACAAGCCAAACGCCACCACCCTCGCGAGTCGAGCCAGTTAGCGTTAGCGGGCCACGTCGGCTTTCCGTCAGTCAAAGCGGCCCTCGGACCCAGAGTCAGAGGGCGAAGAGATCCTATCAGCCTCGGCTACGATACAGAATATGTGTTATTGTTAGCATGAGGGAGACAGGTGGGTACCCAGCGCTAGTGTCCCTTGCGTCAAGCCCACGCGCCCGTATTGTGGATCGACCGCAAGCTCCAGAAGCACTGGCCAGGGTCGTGGGGGTCGGCTCCGTGCCCCTCGTGCTTATCTACAATAGCCTCCCTTGCTATTGTTGGGGTTTTAGCATTTGACAAAGAGGTTTCTTGGGCGTGGTTTCAATTTCACATGCAATACCCCACATGAACAGCCGGAAAAGCCGTCTATTCAGCGTTGAATATAAAGGCAGAGGCGAAGCTTCGTGAGCACACACAGGTGATCGCCATTAAAAGATGCTTGAGATCCCTGACGTCCTTCCAGACACGCACGTTGACGTATTTGTGTCGATTGCCGATGCATTCATTAGTGGTGGCAATGCCGAACTTCTCAAGCCGCATCTTCACCCGGATTTCCCGTTGGATCGCTTAGATGAGTACCTTGAGACTTTTGCGGAGCCGTCCAAGGTTCCAGGGTACAGAGAAATGGTACTGACATTGCCGCAGCAGCTCACTTCCAACTCTGCCCGGAGTATCTTTATCTTGTTGTCGGTCTTAAACTCACGGTTGCTCCTGGTTCCGTTAACGGGAACTCTCAAGCCTTTGAAGGAAATGACGATCGCTGAACGCAAGGCCTTGCTCGAATCGTGGCGTGATCTGCCTCTTCAAACTTTCCGCAAGGTGTTCAAGGTTTTCTTCTCATTACTGGTTAGTACGTATGTCAGATTGTCGACTGACCTTCACAACCAGGCGATTGGACACCCTGGACGTGATAAAAGAAATAAGCTTTACGAGGAACATGAGGTGGACGATTTCCAGTACACCATGCTTCTGAAGCCGAGTAGCGCTGGTCGGGTTTTGCACTTGCCTAATATTGATGCCTTGATTGTCGGCTCAGGAAGTGGAGCAGGTGTGGTGGCGCACACCTTGGGCCAGGCGGGCTTCAAAACATTGGTGATTGAGAAGGGAAAGTATTTCAAACCGTCCGAATTCAACTTCAATGAGAGTGAAGGCAACGATAATTTGTTCGAAGGCAAAGGAACGGTGGCGCTGTCGCAGCAGGAAATCTTCTTATTGGCTGGGGCAACTTTTGGTGGTGGGTCGACTGTCAATTGGTCGGCTAGTTTGCCTACTCCATTTAAGGTTCGCAAGGAGTGGTACGATGACTATGGTATCGAGTGGGCTGCAACGGACAAGTACGACAAGTGCATGAAATATGTGTTTGAAAAGATGGGTGCTACAACTGATAATGTGACACACTCATTCTCAAACCAGCTTATTATGGATGGTGCAGAAAAACTCGGATACGCTGCTAATGTTATCGCACAAAACACCGGTGGACACCCTAACCACGACTGTGGAATGTGCCATTTTGGTTGTAAGTTTGGAATCAAGCAAGGCCTGGCGCAATGCTGGTTCAGAGATGCACAGGAAAATGGCGCACAATTTATGGTCCAAACGAGGGTGAAGCGCCTTCTCCACAAGGATGGAAAGGCGTACGGTGCTTTGTGTGTGGACCTTGAATCCGGTGTTGAATTTACAATCACAGGTCCCCGCAAGTTTGTAGTGTCAGCGGGCTCGTTACATACACCGATCGTTTTGCAAAACTCTGGTTTCAAAAACAAGAACATTGGATCCAACTTGCGTTTGCACCCGGTATCAATAATTTTTGGAGACTTTGGCAATGTTGACACCGCACCACACCTGCACTCTATTATGACTGCGGTGTGTACTGAAGTGGATGATTTAGATGGCAAGGCTCACGGAGCTAAGATTGAAACCGTGTTGCATACTCCTATCGTCGAGTCGGCCTTCATGCCTTGGTTGTCAGGCGATGAGCTCAGGCGTGATCTCTTGAGATACAAAAGTTTGGCGTCTATGCTTTTAATCACTAGAGATACTTCTAGTGGTACGGTGAAAGAAGACCCCAAGAGACCTGGCGTATTGGTTATTGACTATGATGTTAACAAGTATGATCGCAATGCGTTACTTCAGGCCTTGCTCGTTACGGCAGATATGTTGTACATTGAGGGTGCCATTGAAATTATTTCACCACAGCCCTGGATGCCTCGCTTCAAGTCACTGAAGCCCAAGGCGGATAGAAAAATTACCGATGCCGATTACGTCGAATGGCGCAGAATCACCTCAGGAATCTCACTTGATAAGTACGGCGCGACATTTGCATCGGCCCACCAGATGAGTTCGTGCCGCATGTCAGGGAAGGGTCCCTCCAGCGGAGCTTGTGATACTAACGGTCGCCTTTATGAATGCAAGAATATTTATGTTGCCGACGCCAGTGCGATGCCCACCGCTAGTGGTGCTAACCCAATGATTTCAACTATGACAATTGCTCGGTACATTGCTCTTGGTATTGTCAAGGACTTGCAGCCAGTGAGCAAACTTTAGTCTTTAGTGAAACACTTGTTTATGATTTTTAATGCTTAGCAGCCTGTAATTCTAAAAGATGCAGACCTTTATTTGAGCTGATTTATATACTAAACTCCGCTCCGCTACTTCCTAACCAGGATACTTGGTTCTCAATAAACTCGCAAACCTTACCCATATTGTCCTTTGAAAAATGAGCTAGTTCGAGTTTCTGCTCACACAAGGCGGCGCGCACCTGAATCCATTCGTCTAATTCGAAATCCACCTCAACCAGTTTGCTCTCGCCATTATGAATTTCTCTTCTTTGGTACTTTAATCCACCGTAAATTCTGTACCGTAACCTCTTCTTCTCCAGGTCAAACAAGTCGTCTCTCTTCATCAAGTCCACTGGATGAAATTTAGGATAGTTGCAGTGAATTGCAAAAGTAGACACGTCATTGTGCGAATCAAACTCTTTTGACGCAAGCTTCTCGAGAACTGAAATTTGCTCAGCAACAGGTAGACGAGGCTTGTTTTTGTCGTGTAGCTTTTGAATCACAGCCTTCTTGTACAATTCATAGTCCTCCAACGGATTTTTCTGTCCCATAGCAACACCCTGGAACACACCGTTAGAATCAGCATATCCAAACGTGAGGATAAAAGACTTGAGCTGATAAAACTTTTGCTTCGCCACAACAGCCGCAGCCACAAAGGTATCCTTATCGCCCTCTCCCTGTGCGCCCAAGGAGAACAACTTGTAGTAAAGCTTGGGCCCGTAAACATTATAGTAGAGCGAAAGCATCAACGTACGCCCATGTGTCGCCTTGTTAATCATCAACTGGCCCGACTCTGTAGACAAGTCAGGCATCGCTCCCTCGAGGTCGTGAAATGGCACCGCCTTTCTCTCCTCCTCCGACAAGATATCGTCCTTCGCGACATTCAAGGGGAAGCGATTGAAGCGTACCCGCTTACCCTCATTCACCTTCACATTGGCAATCTCGTAAAACTTTGGAGATACCGTACGTGTCCAGTAGTCGGGCCAGGTAATGAGCCCATTATCTTTATACACCTCGCTGTCAAACACCAAATCAGGGTTGGAAATGAGCATATTGTCCGCGTCCAACAAGAGTACGTGCTGGAATGACGACGTCATCAACGCCAACGACTTGTACTGGTAGCTGTTGATCTTCTTTTCCCACTTCAACATTACCGCGGAACCGAGAATATCGGGCGCGAAAATGCACGACGCCTGCAACGGAGGAAGAATGTCATTGCAAAACTTGCTCTCCTCCTCGAGGTCGCTAAAGGTGGGCAACATAATCTCCACTGGGAGCGTCGAGCCCGTCCGGCGCAACGACAACACCGAAAGGTATGCAAACCACGAAAACTTTCCTCCACCTACAATAACCACACCGCGCGATCCCGAATTGTAGAGCGTCTTGGGAATCTCAGTAGGCAAGTCCTCCACCGTCATCTGATGCTTCTCCTTCAACTCCTCGATAAACTTGGGCAAGATGTTTGCCTTGGCCATCAAAAACTCCTTCGTAGCAGCACCGCCACTCTCGCTCTCCACATATGCAATCGCCTTCTCCAACGCATCGCCCGTAAGACTCGGCTGGTACCTGTCAAAGATGGAAAACACCTGCGACCAAAACTTGTGCGACGCCTTCGGCTGAAGCTTGTCCAACACCGGCTTGGGGTCCACATTCACCTCAGAGCCCGCGAGACTCTCAGAGATCAGATCATAGTACGACTGGGCGTAGGATCTTTGCTGGTGAAACAACGCCACGAGTACCACTACCGTAAAGAACGCTAGACCAACTAGCCGGTACTTGAGTCGCGGTATACGGAGCGTCATGGCGTCTAAACGTTACAAGAGAGAGAGCTTTTTTTTGCTGAGTGGCTGCAGTCGCCGCTCGCTGAGGCGTGGGCCACGGTCCGCTGCGCTCGCTGGCCTCGCCGGAACCGCCGCCATCGCCAACGGGAGGCGGAATGCGCAACGGCCCAACCAAACGGCGCAAGAAACGGCGGGCGCAATGCGTCGGTGCTTGGAATGACGCAAATCGCAACCATCTTTTTTTAGACGCCAGTTTTACGACATGGTACGTAGCGCTGTAGGGTTGCAGACAGCACGAGGGTCGGGGACCTCTGGGTTCGTGGAGACGAGCTTAGCACGGGAGTGCGAGGGCGCGAGAGATGGTGGACACTACCGGGCGCGCCAGGCGGAGCAGCTGGCGCTGCTCCGGCGCGACGAGAAACGATCACGTAACAAGGCGCGGCAGGGTGCGCGCCTGAGTATTGATGCGCACGAGGCGAACAGAAGGATAAGCTTGGCATGCATGGAGCTCCGCGATGAGTTGGAGGACGCGGGTGTAGGCGAGGAGAGCATTCTTGAGCGGATAGCGGCGTTGCGTGAGGTGCTTACACGGGAGAGCGAGGGCGAGAGCGAGACAAGCACGACGGAGAAGGGGGTCGAGACAAGTGGGAGAGATAGTGGGAGAGATAGTGGGAGAGATACAAGCGAGATGGAGATAAGTGAAAAGGAGAAGGGGCTGAGGAATGTAAAGGAGTTAAATAAGGAGAGCCTTGGCGGTGGTACGGGAAGTGATAATGGAGATGAGAAAAGAGGTGAACAGGAAGGTGAGAAAAGAGATGAAAAGGAGCTAGTAAGGAAGGAGCTGGAAAGTAAGAATACGAGTCAAGATGCAAGCGACGTGAAATTAAACACACCAGAGATTGATTCAGAGAACGGCGCTTTCAAGTATGTTCCTCGATATGCAGACGCTGCAAGGGTGAAACAAGGATGAGGCTAGAGTAGATATACAGGTTTAATTCAGGTTATTGTTTATTTAGGGTCAGGACACGTGGTGGGTGGGTGGGTGGCCTATTTTTAGCTTTCGGAGACCAGCATGGTTCAATGTTTTGATAAAATGATTAGTGTGGAATGGTTTCACTCTAGTTCAATTGTTGTAGGCGTCTCCTTTTTAGCTTCTACCAGTGTATCTGCTGCTTTGGGATGGGTCAGAGCCAGTTCAAGTTTGGAATCAAGCAATTTGTCCTCAATCTCTTTACTTGTAAGATGGGAATTCGCTTGCACATTCTCGCTGCGCAAGCCAGACTCTGGCTTATCTGCCAATGAACTTTGGGAGACCTCTTGAAGGGGCAGATCCATGTACAGATCAAGTATGCTTCCTGGGTCGAGACCTTCATTGTAATAGGAAACATCAGGAGTAGGAGCAGTGTGGTTCACAGTAGAAGTAGTGGGAATCACAGCAGGGTCAAGAGGAGTCGAACTTTCAAGGTCAATCGGTTCTTGATTGTCCACATCCAAAGAAGATACCAAACCTGTTGGTGTATTGTGGCCCCTTTCATCTTCTAAAGCCGCCTTTTCATTCCCTAAAGCCTTTTCATTCCCTAAAGCCTTTTCATTCCCTAAAGCCTTTTCATTCCCTAAAGCCTTTTCATTCCCTAAAGCCTTTTCATCCCCTAAAGTCTTTTCATTTCTCAAAGCCTTTTCATCCTTTAAGGCACTTTCATCCTTTAAGGCACTTTCATCCTTTAAAGCCTTTTCAAACTTAATCTGCCACAACTCAGAAGTCACCAATTGAAATCGTGGCTTCTCTTCCAACTTTACAGGATCTTTGAGAGAATTAGGCAATCTCCTACCCTTGGGACCTCTGGCACGCAAAGACGATGCTGCGGCAGGTTTGGATTTAGCCTCAGTTTCAGTAGATTCTGGAGACTCTTGTGTTTCAACTGGCAAAACCTCTTCCTCAGTCTCATTCCTGAGATTAGGATTTACCATGCCCGGTAAAGGAATTCCTCGCCCCATAACACCTTTCAAGTTCTCAGCAAACTTTAACTTGTCAGACGATAACCTATTTGCTACTTCTGTGGAGGCCCTTGGTTTTCCTAGGCCTGGACGCTCAGGCACAATAGGCGCTTGATTAAACATTTCTTGGAACGCACTAATTTTTGCGGAGAGCTTCTTGGGTTTAGGCGGTGGCGCTTTGGGCTTGCTTGTACCGGTTGACACCGGTTCGGGTACAGCAATATCTTTCTTCTTTGGACGAGGTGGAATGATAGCTTTAGAGTCACTGGGCACAGCTGCTTGCAGGTTTTCATTCGGGGACTGAGTTCTTACTTTCTCATCCACTTGGTCGCCAGATACGTCCTCTGTCGCAGCATCATCAAGAGCCTTTGTGACCTTTGGAACACTATCCGGAACCAAATCCTGTGTGCTGGATGTAGGATGACTATTTTCACTATTCACTTCTTCGGTCGCCCGCGCAAGACATTCTTGCTCTTCGTTTTGGCTCTCCTTTTCATTCAGAATAGTTTCTAAATCGTCATCGAAACTAGACGCATCGGAAACGGCAACAGAAGGACTCATTTCGTCGTGCTTGAAGGATATCTTGGTATTTGAGTTTTTAGGTGTTCTATCTTCATCGCCAAAAAAGACAGTCAGAGAGTCGCCTAATTGGGAGTTAAGAACTCCCTCAGAGGGATTATTCTCGGCACTTGCCAAAGGAAGCGGGGAGCTCTCGCTTAGGTGTTTCTCATTTTCTTTGCGCTCAACATCTGAACCAGCTAATCCATCTTCGCCTACGCCACTTGAAACTCTAACAGGCAATGACGACGTTAACAAGGGGCTTCCGGAAGTCTCATTATTACCCTGCACAACTGTAGATATTGCCTTCTTAGAGATTGCAGAATCCGATCTTAACATTGAAAAGTCCAGTGACAGTTTCACTGGTTTCTCATGGATAGGAGTTTCTTTTGCAACACTTTCATTACTAATAGCTACTCCGCGAACAGCTTCATTCTCAGCAGCTTCTTTTCCAGTTTCATCCTTTTTAGCTAGTTTTTGAACACTTTCATTCTTAAAATATTCATCCTTGGGGGTTCCATCCTGAACAGTTGCTACCTCAACAGCCGCCTCCTTTGAAAAAGGTTCATCTTTTGGAATCTTTGACGGACGCCTCGGTATTCCAGGCATAACAGGCGGTGTGGATACTTGGGTTCCTAATTCTATTGCAGACTCACTTTTAATAGTTGGTGATTTATGCTTGACAGGCAAGAATGACTCTGACGAACCAGCTCTTAATGGCCTCTTGGGAATTTGTGGCATTAAAGAGCTTGGTATCTCACTTAGAGCAATACTACTGTCCTCAATTGGCGAAACTGTCACCAGGGACGACAAATCACTCAACTGGGTTGTCAACGTGGGCCCCATTGGAGACGCGTCAAGGCAGGCCGCCAAGTCAGTCTCACTGCCATTCGTAGTCAGTAACCCCCGACTCGCAAAATCAGTCAAAGTGCCTGGCCTGCTAGGAAGGCGTGGCACTGGTCTTGCCCCTTCAGTAGCCTCGGTGTTTTGGCCAACTATCAACGACTCGCCACTATTGTGCTTGGGCTCTGAATATGCACCCGCAGAAAGAGCAGATTCCTCAGCCGTGGGAATGTGGCCACTGGAATCAGTGCGAAGAGACCTCGATGGACGACTCGGTACGGCTGGGACGGTGTCCGGCATGCTGAAGTCTGCTAACCGGTGTAATTTCAGGTTGCTTTGGCCACTGTTTTTCTGAGTGGCCTAGCGCCGCCTACACAAGTACAAATTTCTCAAAGCGCACTATTGACAACGTGGAATATCGATCTAACGTATATACTGCAATTAATTAAGCAAGATCAGGAGTAGTTCAATCTGAAGATGTCGTTGAACACGTAGTAAGAGTTTCCATCGGGAATCAAGTGGAACACCTGGGAGTAGCGGTGGGGGTTGCTCTCCTCATCCACAATCAACTCTCCGGTAACCATGACCAAAATGTCGCCGTTGGGAGAGCCTGGCTGAGCGTCCAAGGTCGAGATTCTGTGTGCGACCTTCTGGAAGGGGAAGGAAACCAACTTTTCCACAATGTCTTTGGCTCCTTGCAATTGCGTGTCCTCAAAAGTCAACATAGACTGGTCTCTGTACAAGTTTCCCAACTGAGAGCGGTCGGAGTCGAACTGCTGGTAGTAGAACTTGCAGAACTCGGTGGCAACGGTATTGAAATCGACTGCTTGTGTTAGTGGTGCGTCCTCAGTTTGGTCGCGGAGAAAGACAGAGAATTTGACTTCTCACAGGTCTCCTAATTAGATGCTACTGTGTACATACCGGACATTGCTGTTATTGACAGGGTGGGTGTATGCAATCTGATGGGCTCAACACTAAACTAGTTTACTATTTGAATCGTGCCTAAAAAAAAGGACCAAACGGTACTGAATTTACGCTAAAACATGTCAGTACCAGATATTCGCAAGCCGCGATAGATACCCTTTAAACAATCAGGGAGTAGTCCTTCAAGATGCCCTTCATGTGAGCGTTTGTGATCTTGCCTCTACGAGCCTTCTTCTGTTTTTTCTCTACCGGCTGGGGCTTGTTTTTGAGCGCCTGCGGATCAGCACCTGTGGGCTTTAAGCTTTGGTCAACCAAGGCGCGGTAGAGACTTTCCGAGTCTGGAATTTTCACATTGCACCACATTTCCTTGTATTCCTCGTCGATAGTATCCAAAGGACCTCCCAGGTTGGCCCACACGAGCCTCGGCGCGTTTTCCTTTTTGTTTCGCAAGACAAGAATTTTATCCTCCTGCTCAAGCTCTGTGATAGCATCTAAACACTGGGCCCATCCATCACGCAACTCTTTGACAGATGTGCCTTGGAATGTAGGCTGTGACCGCAAAAAGTTCAACAAGTCGTCCGACGTCCGAATGTTATGCAACGAGACATACTCCAAGGTATTCGACTCGGGGTGAAACTTGACCCTGTCAATTTCTTTTAATAATGGTAATAAGGTATGCGAAATGTCAAATGCCAAGTAGTTTTGGAGCTTAGCAACTGTGACCAACGAGTCGTGCAGCCTCACGTATTCAACCGCAAGGTGCAACTGTGTCGATAAATGCGACCCCGACATCTCTTTAGACGAAGCCTTTTGCCGCTTGATCAATTCTGTGACCGAGTCTACCGGCGCTGGGCGCTTAGGAGCCGCATATACGTCTTGAGGGGCGCTCTTGACTGGTGACACGGGCTTTTGAACGGCCCTCCGTGCAACATTCACAGAAGGACCATTCTTGATCTTATTCTTGAACGCAGATAACTGCGCAGACAAGTCAGACATGGGGTAATGTATCCGAACAAAAGCCTGCGATATTGGTTGTGAAGCCTGGAGAAGCCTAACGCTTGTGGTCACACTTGCTAGTTGAAATATTTGGACTTTGGGTCACACAGTGTTACCCGGACATCAAAAATTTACTTAAATATGGCATCTCGAGGTCAAAATTTTGTCACCAACCAAGGACTCTCTGAATAACGCCCTACATTGTTAAACCGCTAGCATTAACATAGGAGCTAGCAAGGTGTGTGGTGTACGTTTGGGTTTCCCATATCAATTATATTACCTTTCAAAGGAGAAGTCTTTTGGAAGGTACCAGCTTTAAAACCATCGCTGTTCGAGGTCGCCTGATGCTACGCATTACGGCAGACCCATGAAATGGTGATGACCTACTGTCTGGGACATTATGTTTCTGTAGATTACAATGATATGTAGAAGCCAGGTGTCGAAACCTAGGCTAGGTAGTTTTCTCCGATTCTTCCTCTTCGAATCCTCTCTGCAACCATTAATTGTTCAACTGGGTCTAGTATGTCATCCTCGATGATTCTGTAGGCCAAGTCCAAACCTTCCGAAGTCCGTAGATCAATAAGTCTTGCCCACTGGAGGTTTTTGTACATTCCAGAGTCAGTCAAGTCAATAACCAAGTTTCTTTTCCTGTCACGGTTACCACCTGTCTCTTCGTCTGCCAGTAAATCGGATGCCTCATCAGAATATGGACCCCAACTAGGAGCTTGGCATGATTCTGTGAGTATGCTTTGCAAGAAGGATTGAACCATGGCTTTGCTTAACCAAAGCATGGAAGTCAAGTTGAGATATTTGAGAGAGCCAGGAACTAAGCTGGTGCCCATGTCATGCATTGACATTGCTGCATGATTGGGCAAACTCTTTGCTTTATTCATCTCAAGTAAAGCTGAGAGAAGCTCCACTTCGTTGACTTTTCTCAAATAAGCATTATTAATGGACTTCAAGTTCAAGTCGCTCAAGTAGAGCTTTGAGTCTCCGCGAGGCGAATAACGATCGGTATTCAGATTGACAGGCGGAAGCAAGCTGTTGTACTTGCGAATCGGCTTGGAGAAATTCAGCATTGAGTAGACTGACGAGGCTGACGATGCCGGCTGAGACTTAAAGAATGGGTTTCCGGGCAGGTGAAGAAGCGAAGAAATGGAGCTAGTAAAGCCCATGCCATTCCTACTAGGGTCATTAAATGAAAGAGTTTCGTTATCCTGCCGCCACATTCCATCGAGCTGCAGCACCAACTTCTTGGGGTAGTTGTTTATCAAGTCAAACGTGGGAAATTTATACGCCATCTTGCTGCTGACCTCATAATCGAATGAGATAGAGAGATTACCAAGATTAAAGTCTGTGAGGTGCGGACACAAATGAATAATGTGGAGAATGTGGCCAAGAGGTACATCCTTAGACATTGAGTAGTTTAGCAAAAGCTTATTCATGAGGGGGTGCGGTGTGCGAGCGGGAACATTGTTCGCAATTGCGTTTGTGTTTGCGTTGGCAGCAACCAACTTGGCAGCCTTGCGCGCTCCAACTACCGTGGCGGGAGATTTGCGCTTAACGGGCCTAAAGTGTTTAAAAGGGTTAGAGATGTGCCGCCGCGCAGACCCTGACCCACTGGACTTGTTTGATTTTGTCGAGAGCGTCAGCAACTGCGACTGGGATGCCACCTTGTACAAATCTGAAGAATTAGTTGGGAAAGAGCGTAATGAGTAAAGCGGATTTGATTTGAACTTCCAGTCGCGCCATCCTGCTAGCGTCTTTTCATCGTGCACGACACTTGCTCCCTGACCTTCTTCAATTACCATCTCAATTATGGGGTTTGCGTGATGGTGAGTTTCACGCGCCGGTACTTGAATTACCACTCCCCCTTCAGCGGAGGCACCGATCGTGTGCAACTCACAGCCGGGCTTTATCCCCGACAAGTCAATCAGCGTAACGTTAAGACCAACCAGGGGGTTCAACCGTAGATACGAAACAAACTGAGAGAGCCTATACGTCAGCGAGAATGCTAGGGTGCGGTAAAAGTGTGGCTTCGCAAAGTAGTAAAAGAACTTGTTGGTGTACAAGCACTCGCGATAATCGCTAGTGTCATCAACAAGAAAGAAGATAAAGTCAACCACCTCGAACGGTAAACAGGCAAGCAGAATCGGAGCACGCGGAATTGAATCCAGGGTAGCAGCACTCGTCTCCGCACGTGGCGGCAGCAAAATTGCCTGGTTGGCAATACACTTTGAAATTGACTTGCTCACATCGCTAAGAAGAGAATTATACTTCATCTTGAGCTTGCCCTTCTTCTTTGCATCAACAGCTAGGTGCTCGCGCAGCGAACGCGAGCTCAATTCCGCCGCAGATAGAGGTACGAGTGAATGCGTCCTATAGTCGTAGCGAGCATCCGGACTGAGGAGCGACCTGTACGGCGGTAGGTGCGCATTATAGTCGAGCAACTCAACCTGCAACATCAGCCACTGGCGGATAACTAAGCGGCAGAGATCACAGCGAACGTAGCCAGATGTGGTCAGCAACGCAGTGGCCAAAGTAGTCCTTAGTTTCCTCCGGCAAAGTCGGTTAAAGTCCGGCACCTGTGTGACAGTGGCGTTGCCGCTTATGCGGAAAATAGGGGGGGGGGGGGCTGGGGGCTGTATATCACGTGCATATGAAAGGCACACGACAGCACCAACGGCCGTGGCAGTGATCGTGGCGGTGGTCGTGGCGGTGACAAGAGAGAATTGGGGAGAGCTGGCTGCGGGGAGCGGAGTCGCGCCGAGGGCTGGAGGAACTATGGGTGCCAGGCCCCTCCGCGGCGCGGCCCGTTGCAATTCTCCCGTTGCAATTCGCCCGTTGTTATTCTCTTGTCATTTGCTCTTTGTCCTTGGCCTTCTTCGAAACGAAGCTCCCGGCAGTGCTGCAGCGTGACTGCAAGATTAAGGTGTTATTCACAAGCATCCAGCGCTATCGCGCCGGATCAGACGCACGATAAGACAATTGTCGGACAAAACAAGAAACCATCACCAACCAAGATCAATGCATGTGAATACAATAAGCTGTCGGGCAGCGGCCCCGTGGGGCTGCAGAGTACCCGAGTCAGCCATGAATATGTGCTGCATATACGTGGTTGATTCCCCTCGAACGCAGCCATTGCAAATTGCGCGTCGAAAACCGCCATACAGACGGCGAAACGGCGAGATACCAATACGAGATTTACTGCCGTAACAATCGCATTGTACGTCTCCATACGACCGGTCTATCCCTGCATCACGCACACACTCACAAACTCCGCACACACGCACAGAAATTCCACACCACCCACTCGCTACCCATGACCCTTCCGCTTGCCATGCACGACCCTCCGCTCGCCACGTCACCTTCTAGACATTTTAGAATTCCTAGACACTAGACTCACAAGACTCATAGGACTCCCGCGCACACGACCTTAGCGCCTTACACCACCTCAACAACACATCACCTCCACATCACCTCCACATCACCTCCACATCACCTCCACACATCGCCTCCACACCTTCGTACCTACGGTCGTCTTGCCGCCCTCCACCTCCACCTCACACATCCAGCCACCCTGCATATTGAATCGCCTGCACCCACCCGCCGCCCGGGTAGACTTTCTGAATGTAGAAATTTCACAGCAGCACCGTTGCTCCAAACTAGTCTTGCCGGGCAGTTCAACCGGAGGCAGCCAGACGCGCGACGCTCAAACCTAATTGTGCTTTGCAAAATGACGCACCTTACCCGGCGAGCGCCATCGGTAACGGCATGGCACATGTTTGCATCACCAGGTCGACACCCACGTTGTCTGTACTGGCGCCAAGTGCACCCCTCTCCTCTCCTTTCACAGCCACCGTCTCCACATTTCATCTCACGTCTCCACCTCTCCTTTCACGTCTCCACCCTCCTTTCACGTCTCCTTTTACCTGTCGTTTCACGTCTCCTTTCGTCTCGTCTCCACTCTCCTTTCACACCTCACACCCTAGAAACCCCTCACTCCGCCCTCACACCCACGCTCACCTCCTTCACTGTTCTCGTCTCTCAGTACACCTCACACTCCACTTCAATTCATACTCTACACACTCCGCCTGACTCTCCACCACACCCCTCCTCTCACCTGTTCCCCTCTTCACCTCCACCCGACTCCCAGCCAACCATCTCCTTGGCCCCTCGACTTATACCATGTGGCCCACAAAACGTATTGTCCGCCTTTAGTCCTGCTTTAGTCACCGTAACGAGCGTGGTGGACCACACCCGGCAACGCGACTCGCCCTGGATGATCACAAAACACGTCAGGGGCCACTAGTCGTATGGTTTTTTATTTTAAAGGCACCCCAGCTGCTAAAGTGAGCTTGCTCCGTGTGGTTGTGTGCTTTAGCGGCCAGTGCCTGTCGGGCGCTGCAAAGCGCCCGCTACATCGCTGCTGCACAAAAACATCGCTGCACAAACACATTGCACAAACTCATTGCACACTCATTGCACAAACGCTTCACTCACACATTGCACAAACACATTGGATACGTTGCACAAACAAATGGAACACATCGTACAAAAATATCGCTGCACGACAGCGCGCACAACATCGCGCGCCATACGGGTAAGTGAAACGTCGCCCAAAGCAGTTAAATGTAGACACCCGCCTCGGACGCGCAACACGCCCAGTCAGCTAAACTGCTAGCGCTACAACCGCTGGCACCACACCCGCTAGCGCACCACACCCGCTAGCGCAACACGCCCCGCTAGCGCAAAACGCCCCGCATACTTGCAGGCGCCTCTAGACCACCCGCAGCCCCACATCCGCCTGCACCCACACCTCGCGTAGCGCCGCCCCTCCATCTGACAGGCCCGAAACTTTCGTCTACAGCGCTCCAGCACCGCTCGCTACTCGCCCCACCCCCTACGCCGCACATCGTCAATCAATAATCACCCGAAAACAACCAAATGGGAACCAATTTGTAGCCCCAAGATACAACCCCAAATTAACGTCTCAATAACCCCAAATCACTGCCCCATACGGCACCCCACAATCACCCCACAATCACTACGGACTACCCCAACACCTCCATTATACCCCACCCTCCGTGTCGAGCCGTGATCTACCGTTTTGCTGTTTGCGCCGCCCTCCGCCCAGCCCACCTCCGAGACACTGCTTTGGCGTCAGGCAGACTGCAATTTCTTTTTCGCTTTGGTTGCAAAAAAAAGCCCAGCGTATCTTGCGGCGCCGCACACAAAACTTTAACCACGCAGGGCGCACGCAGGGCGAGCTGGATAAGGCCAACGGCCCATCGGGCCGCACACACGCGAGGTGGTCTCGCGGCCATTTCGACAACGGGGCCGCGGCAGCCCGCGTCGTCACCTGCAACGCCTTCGAATTCCCACGTGCTGCGCCGGACGCGAGCCGCCAAAGACACGCCGGGCATGCCAATGCCAATGCCAGTGCCAATGCTCGCCCTTTCTTTCCAACAGTCGTCTAGCGCCGGCACGACTACGAGGCCGATACGCGGAGTTTGCTAGGTCATTTGTGGTTGTGCCTGTGTTGCGGCTCGCCTTGTTTGCGCCACGCAAAGACCCGCATCGCTTAAAGCAAGTGCAGCACCGCCAGCACGCGACGCACAAAAAAGAGGGCACACCTGCCTGTACCATTGTCGGCAGCGTCTGCGGGCACGCCGACGGCCAGCCACCAGCGAGACTGACCTCTAGCGCACTGCAACACAGTTCCGGTACTGTGGTGCCACCGGCACCCACGTATTTGTGAATTGCCACGCTCTCATTACCGGGGGTGCGACACGCACCCACCCACCCTCACATCTACACGTCTACGCCCACACGCACCCACGCACACACGCACCCACGCACCCGCGCACCCACAAACCCACAAACTACGCACTACGTACTACGCACTACGCACCACCGCATCGCCTAAACCTCCGCTCTCTCCCCTCTTTGTGAGCCTATTCGTGGGGGAGCCTTCCCCACTGCCTGACGTTGGAACGAACTAGACGGTGCACGACTGGCTGGCGCGGCGGGAGAGCGGAGGACGCCCGCCCTGGCACCGACGATGCTTGGGACCGAAACGGTTTGTAGGAGGCCAGGAGGCGAGCGCGCTCTGTCTTTGTGGCCAAGCTTAAACCCTCGCGCAGTTTAGAATTTGACTTTTGTGTTTTCCCATGCGGCGCATGCCAACAACCAACGTACATAACATTCTTATTGCGAAACCGGTCCAAATTGACACGCGTCGTGGCTGAGCACGATTGCCTTAAACGCTCGATTCTGATCGCACACCGTTGTATATATATAATATATGCATCAACCTATTCATAGATTACCATTTTTACCGTCCGCCGTTTAGTAGGCTAGGCTTTAGGGTCTTAAACTCTTAGTTTATTTTTGTGTTTTCGATATTAAGTTTGGAGAGCGGCCCAGCTACGAGGGTCCCCAGTACAGCACCGTGTACCGCCTACCCTCCACACCCACCCGCCAAACTACCTACCCACACCCGCCAGAGGCTTGCAAGCGCACTGGACGCTTGCTGGCACTGCCGCGTTTGACGTGTGCTCTTGTTTTTAGGCCTCTACCCGCTGTTCCCTCCGAGAGTCGCTGTTTAGGAGGCCACGCGACAGGCTAGAACTATTGCCGGGTTGTTATCGATCCGAGGATTGCGCCTTTTTCACGCCGAATAATACAGCACGACCAGAAGCAGCGGCTTCGCGGTCCTCAGGCACCACCAGCACAAGAGCCAGTCAGAGAGACTGCTTGCGGACTCCTTTACCGGTCTGGCTCTTTTTTCGCACGCTAGGGAGCGGGCTTTTTGCAGCAACGCATCGGCGCCAGCTAGCACCCACCCTATGTGCTCAGCTAAGCTTAATGCCACCTACTTTGGGTATGTGGGGTCCACCAAAGATGCATTGTTGATTGTGCAACTGATTATAGACAAGCGGTTGGACCCAGTACCCAGACGACCGCACGAGCGGGAGCGGCCCAGCTTGATCAAGTCTGGAAACGTGTTTGTGTTTATAGAGGAGCACTCTGGAATCAAGCGGTGGACGGATGGAATTGCCTGGTCGCCGTCGCGGATATTGGGCAGGTTTTTGGTTTACCGCGAGCTCGATCGACAGCCGCCGAGCGAAAAGGCCAACAAGAAGCGTCGCAACGATCCCAGCTACTTTGCAGCACCGCTGAGTCTGCTCAATAACGTGGCTGGAAAGCGCGCGGGCGGATACAATCGCATTCTGGAGTATGGCTCGCCCAAGGTTTCGCCGGACAAGACTAGCCCGTACGAGTTGAACCACCCACACATTTCAAAGAATCAGTATAGCAAGTCGTCGGGCGCAAATGTGGTGACGTCGTATGTGTTTAAAGACCGAGGACTCATTAAGAAGACGTTGAGTCTTTCTACCACAAGCAAGGAGCTCCACATTAACCGGCGCGAGGAGAAGCAGACGATTCATCTCATTAGCTACTATAGCGCAGACGATGTTGTTAGTGGAAAGTTGTTTCGGCCGTCTGACTCGGACTTGGCGACTTTGAATATCAACAGTGCCCTCTGGGACGCGATGAAGGAATCATCATTGGGCGGAAAGGTTCCCATTGAGGACGAGGCCTATTACTTTTTGGACACCACTTACCAGTTGCAGAATATGTCGCAGTTTCAGCAGCCGCCGTCACAAGTGCTGACACAGCATCAAGTGCCACACAATTTCCAGCAAGCTGCAAAAGGTGGAAAGCTAACGCAGGGCCATGATGGCCATCTGCAACAACACCAAATGCACCTGTTGCATAATCAGACACACGGGCCCGCGGTACAACATCCCAAGTATCCGGCCCCTTTTAACACCTCCAATTCGGCATACAGCCGCCCTACAGTGGGTCACCAGATATTCCACAACCAGAATTATCCGTTGTCGTTGGCACAGTCAAGCAACAATCACCAGCAGGCACCCGGCGAGTTCAATTACCTTGGTAATCCGTACAATGCATCTAGTGCGTTTAACGGAAACCCGGCCAAGCGAGAAGAGGAAAACGATACAGGGAATGGCGTATCAACCTTGTCTAACGAGCTTACCTTTATCAACCCATTCTCGGGCGTTTATAATGGTCAATCATCTGCTACTGGCTCCGAGGAAGTGCCTGCCGCTATAGCGTCACAGGCTGCGTTTGGACTAGGTCATCAACAGGGCTACTCAAGTACATTTCAACCAGCACAGAATGGACAGTTGAACCAATTAGACGGCCATCAATTAGCATACTACCCCCCGTTTCCCCAGCAGTTCCAACCGACACTGTCGGCATTTCAACCTCACCAGCCTGCCCACCATCAACAGTACCCGCTGCGCTCCGTCCATGGACAACAGCAACAAGCACAGCCGGGCTTTCAACAACTGCTGCAGATTTCCCTGCAGCTGCATCTGCAGCTGCACCCACAGCAACGCCAGCTGCATCTCCAGCAGAATCACCTTGTGCCCCAAGAGCCAGCCGAAAGACCCCAACAATTGCAACTGCACCAATTGCACCAGGGACTGCATCTGATATTACCTCCTCTGTTTCACAATAGTGTTGATTCCATCAGCGAGCCGTTTTCACTAAGTGAAAACTCTTATGGATCGATTAATGGAATCAGCAGCTTAGTTGGAGGACAGTTGTCGTCTAACCTGTCGTCACTTTCGAGTCGCAACTTTGGGTCAGCGCTCACTAACCAGAGAGCACACCAGGCTGCAGCAGACTCGAGAAATAAGCCCAAGAGTCGAACCTGGTTTCCAAGTAATTCTGAACCCAGTGACATTTCTAATGAGGCAACTCCAGCAACAGATTCTAGCACCTCGGCCGATACTGGCCCTAGACCACAGATGAACTTGCACGGTGCTGGCTCCTTGAAACTTCCCCGCGCAGACCCACTCAGTCCAGCGGCTTTGATTGAAGGAGAAATTGTATCCACTAGCCCCAATAGCAATGTCGTTCGAGAATGCAGATTTGAAGGGGCCATTGAGGATGAGCAAAATGAGGACTCCGTAGAGCACCGGGCTGTAGTTGGCGCCACTGCACGGACATATGTGTACTCAAATGTAACTTGAGTTAATTAAATTATGCGGTGCCTATGATAAAACCATAGGATGAGAGTCGCGATTGCAACCTGCTTATAATTTTAATACAAACCCTAGATCACTTTACAAAGAACTCAAAGTTGGTTATACTTGCAGTGACTAAAATTTCCTACAGTGTTTGAAGTATATTATGGTTTTAGTAGCTTATAAGTTATGTTCGTTCCAGACGCGCCTATGAACTAGGTTATTTGTGGGGTTGGAACAATTGTCCAATTCACAGGATGCTGCCATCGATCAGGGCGCTATCACCTTCAAAGTCAATATACTTCTTTAGTATTTCCAAACACTTGGGTTCGCCCTTACTAAAGTATTCCTTTAATTGAGTATTGTAAATGTCCACGAGATCGGAGTACTTTTGCAAGCACCGGTCTTTGTCCTCTAATTCCAGTTCGTACATGGTGATACTCTCTTGTAATTGTAACTGAACTTGCTTTTTGCGTTGACGACACTTTGAGGCTGCTACCCGGTTCCGCTCCAATAAGCGTTCCTTTTTCCATGCAGCAGTGCCGGGTATGGGTCCGATATTGGGGTTGTAAATCACCTCGTTATTATAAATTAACTGGTGGTTTGGCGGGGGAACACCAGCAACAACCCCTTCTCCAGCACCTAATTGCGCTTTTATCTTTGCCTGTACACCTGCATTAGTAGCGACAATTTGACTTACATCAAGGTCTTGCGCAGCTCCTCTAGGCTCCGCAAACCGCGAATCAAACGAAACTCCCACGTCTGGCTGTATCAGATCTTGCAGCGTGCCTGGAATCGACTTGACGGTTCCGGCATTCTGGGGAGTAACACTAGGCGAGATGCCAGACGCGATACTGCTGGCCTGAGAATTTTGAGCAGCCAAGTCGTTAAAGCCAGAAATACGTATCTGCTGATGCCCGTGCAGCAGCAGCGGATGGTGGCCAAGTTGCTGGTCCATTATCTGTGCCTGGCCAGCCACAACCTGACCCGACTGCGAAACCTGCCCGTGTTGCAGAAGCTGGTGTTGTTGCTGGTGTTGGTGTTGGTGTTGGTGTTGGTGTTGGTGCTGGTGCTGGGAAAACTGCATGTCGTCAAAGCCACTGGATACATCATTGTAAAAGAACGCCTCCTGGTTGATAATCTGTCCAATCTGACCGTTCGAGATGGAGATTCTTCTCCTTCGCGGCTGGCCGTCGTTGTACGGTAGGAGCATCGTCGAGTCAAATATGGGCGGGTTCGTTATCGGGTAAGAGTTGATGTCAAACGGATTGTGGTTGGGGAAGAAGGGATAATGGTTGACGGAGCCCGAGTTTCCCGCAGGCTTGCTCGCAGCATCCTGCTGCTGCAGAACGAGCATGTGGCTCTGAACCATACTGCCCCCATTAATGTCCATACTCTGTATCCGCGCGTTGGCGTTTGCCATCGACAAGTCGTCATTCAGACTCCCAGCCTTGCCGAGCGATATGCTCGCGTGCTGGTGCCCAGGCACAATCGCGTGATCAATAACCGCGAGCGAGGCACCGCCAGGGCCGCCAGGCTCTACCTTGAGGACCCCGTCGCTCTTGACAACGCCGTGTGTGCCTGGCGGGCCAGCCGCGAACCGCTCATTAGAGTTGGCACTCCCGGAATTATCCACAACGATGTCGCTGCTCACAGCAGCACCGTCGCCCTCAAACCCCCGCGCGCTCGCCGGGTGGTGGTGGCGCTGGGGCAACTGCTGGTGCAGTTGCTGGAGCTGCTGGAGCTGGAGATGCCGCTGCAGCTGCTGGAGGCGGTGCGCCTGGAGCTGCTCATTGTGCTGCGAGTGCGAGAGCGGCTGCAGCATCTGTGTTCTGTCAACCTTCGTGGGGAACGCGTGGGCGTGCATGTCCAGTGTCGTCACCCGTGCGAAAGGTGGTGAGGTTATGCACGCAACGAGATGTGTCCAGACAACTACTGAATTCTCAATTTGAAAGTAGGCGCTGCGCTTTTTTACAGCCGACACGCGCCACAGAGAATTGGGCACTTGCCGCCACCCAGCGACGACGACGACGGCGACTACGACGACGGCGACTACGACGACGACGACGACGACGACGACGACGGTTGTGACGTCTAACGGCTGGTGCCAACGGCTGACGTGGGCGGCTAACGTGGCAGCGGCATGACGCTGGGCGTTGCGCGCTCAAGCGCTTACAAATGTGCGATGCAGCCCATCGCCACGAGCAAAAGGTTCAGGGGCACGGCTGGAGCTGACGAGGACGGAGATGGGGAGGACGGAGATGGGGAGGACGGAGATGGGGAGGGTGCGGTGGCGGTGGGGGTTGACGTTGACGTCTTGCGGGACGAGACCTACTTGGTGCAAGACCTTAGTGCTAGGCTAGTGGCTGGAGGCGTGCACAGGTTTTCGCTGCTTCTACGGGGATGCGAGGCTTACAACGAGTATTTGTTGCTGCAGCCCGAGGGACTCCAGTTTGACTATGTTTTGGAGAATGAGCGCGGTGCCAAGATGTTTGGGGTTCCGCTCTTCAGCCCCAAACTCCTTGTGCCAGGCTTAGATCCGTCCTCCTTCCAGACCATACTGCGACGCCGCGTGCGCCTCGCAGAGCGCGCGATACACAACTATCCCCTTCCTGATTTACACTGGGAGTGGGTGTGGGAGTCGTGGTATATTTTGATGGTGCCAGAGTGCGACGACCAGGGGTGGATGTACACCACGGTGTTTTGGGGTTCCCGTGGCGACGCAATGTGGCGCGGGCGGTACGGATTGAGCACGTTTATGCGGCGACGGATATGGGTGCGCTTGCGCCGGCGCACCAGTGTGCGAGCGGAAATGTATGCAGATACCGAGTAACGGGGCTGACAAGTGGGCTGGGGAGCCATCGTATGATTTTTCCTAGACAAAAAAGACGGGAGCAATAATACACTACTGGAGGCTAATTACGTGACGATGATGCGGTTAGATGGCCGGTACTTTGAACGGAGATTGGCCGATTGCGCAAAGGAAATTAGCTCACGAAAATTGGAGATATTGGAGGGAAATTACCCAAAGATTGGCCACGAGGTGATAAAACTCGGCATGTTCCGAGACGTTGGCTTACGGGAGATTGTTGTTCCGCGGTGACTACAACAGAACAGCCACGGCCCCCGCATAGAAGACCAGCCTCGTAAAACCACGCCCTATTGTTCCGTGCTGACTACCGGTGGCTAATAAATTAGGGGGCCTAGAAGCTTTACACATTACATCATATATTACACAATAAATATAACGTGACATGTATCACATGATACAAATTCGGGGGTCCCATGTTTCAAAATGCTGCAAAAAAGCTCGATTGAGGCCAATGGTGCGGCTAGCGCTTTGTCTAGCGGTGGCGCTAGTGCGATTCAGGGCGAAGCGGTGCCCCCAGACGGACTACCACAGTATGCAATTCCAGATGCGTATTTTCCAAAAGTCTTTGATGGTATACTAACCAAGTAGCGCTTGTGGCGGGCGTGATTCGGCTGTTGGAGCCATACAAAAAGCCCAAGCCAAGCGGGACGCTGGTCGAGTTCCGGCTCAGACGGTTAGGCGTAGACTACGATTCGTTTGTGAACGGAAAGGCTGCGCCTGTGGCGAGTGCTGCGGTCTTGGGCCGCTGGCTCCGCTGCTTGCGCCACGCGCTTCAGCGGGAGTGTTCCACACACAATCGTATCTTGATTGACCGCATGGTATCTCAGATTGTGCGTGTGCTTGCGACTCAGCGCTCGATGCCGCTAGGTGATATGCGCTTGGCGGTAGTGTGTCCCGCAAGCATTCTAGTTTACGAGCCGCACGCTAATGAACGCGGCTCGAGCAGGCCTAGCCTTCTTCGCGCCAAGTTTAAAGGCGTGCGTGCTATGCTCCGAGCAGTGCCAGACACCGGCACTAGGCAATTGGTCGAAATGTACCACGCAAGCATTTACCGCGTGGCCATTTATTCCCGATTTGAGCAACACCGCCACCCGGTCAAGTATCCAAACAAAACCATTCGACAATTGATTGAGAAGCACAAAGGCCCATGGAACCAGCATGCAGTTCTTGTAGAGCCATACCTAGCACAAATTCTGCGCTTTGACGACTTGGTTGCATTTTACACGCTGGCCATCCTCCACCTACGCCAGGGTGGCCACGCTCTCTTGGCATTGCTCGTGTTTTACGACAACGCAGAACTCCTCAGGTTTTACCACGCTCGCAAAGACCGATTTGACGGCCTTCAGAGCTAGGAATCCTCAGCCTCTCACCATAGGACCCGAGAAAATTGTAGCTGCAGCGATTAATGATAAGTTAGGGTTTGGGGCGCCCACCTGGCGCGATTGTGCGGAAACTCAGCGACATCAAGTAGCTGACACCACTGCTAAATGTCGTTGCACTTACAATCACCGCCATTGCCTGAAAGACCGTATCCACAGTTGCAGCGTCAGCACCCAACGTCTCTGCAACCGGGCGCATCACCAAGCCTCCGATGTACACCATTTGCAAACCGGTGTTGACTTTTCCCAACAAGTTGGGGGTAACAGTGTGCGTTGGAGTACCAGAAACATCCAAGAAGCGGCGCAACGTCCGTGGCGGCGAAAGTGCACGATAACGCACATTGAATGACCACAAACTCAACATCACATCGCGACCTAAAATCAAAGCAGCCACAGGAAGCGGGATCGAGCTGGTGTACGCGAGTGCTAGCGTACACGTGGTCATTAGGAACTTATCGGCCAAGGGATCAATGATTGAGCCTAGTACGGTCTTCATGTTAAACTTGCGAGCAACATACCCATCCACAAAGTCAGTAATGCACGAGTACACAAATATGAGCAGCGCCCAATGCAATTCACCCACAACTACACAGTACCCAATCACCGGCGTGGTGAGGATTCTCGTGTAGGTGAGAACATTCGGGGGAGACCATATCTCAGAGCGCAATCCTGAGCTTGGCCGCACATCCTTGCTGGGCGTTTGTGTGGAGGCGAGGCGGGAGGAGCAGCGCCAGGGACTGCTGCTGCCTAAACCCAGAACACGGTGAGTGAGTAAGCTGAGGGGCAGCAGTCTGCGCACGCAGGATATCGACCGCGCAAATACGCCGGCGTGATGGATGGGCAGTCTTAACATGGATGTAAGTGACTATGGGAATCTTGCAATGCACATTTTTCAGTGATGTGCTGCACTCGGGGGAGCAATACCGCACTAGACCCTTTTACTGGCGCTACACAATAAGGTACAACGTTGAAGTAGAGACACGACAAGCGTCCTGAACGTTACAGCGACAGTTGGAGGTGCTCATTTGCGGACTTTGTTGACTAGGTCGCGTGGCCTGCATGAAGGTGATTGCCACAGGAAAACTTTTTTGAGAGACAAAAATCTGAACGTGTTTCGAGCTTTACTCAATAGCCATGTCACTTAAGCTCCCACAAGCACCTAACGCGGGCTTGTTTAAGCAAGGATACCAATCGCACTCCAGTGCTGATGGTGCGATTATAAGAAATATTGAGGCTGTACGCGAGATTTCTTCTATATTGTTGACTTCGATGGGCCCTACTGGCCGCAACAAGATTATTGTCAACAAGTTGGGAAAGATATTCGTTACCAGTGATGCCGCGAGCATGCTTAACGAATTAGAGATTGTTCACCCTGCTGTCAAGTTGTTGATTATGGCCTCAAAGCAGCAAGAGTTTGAGATGGGTGACTTTACTAATTTAGTCATCATCTTGGCTGGCGAGTTTTTGAACGTTGCTGAGAAGTTGTTGCTTCTCGGTTTGAATGTAACTGAAATAATGCAGGGCTATGACTTAGCTAACAAGTTTGTTTTGAAGAGTTTGGATGACTTGGTGGTGGACCTGGTGGAATCAATCATGGACGACGACGAGTTGCTTAAGGTGATAAAGCCTGTTATTGCAGCAAAGCAGTACGGATACGAGGACGTGATCTCGAAGTTTGTCGTTGATGCTGTAAGAACTATTATAAATCCCAAGAACCCCAAATCCTTCAATATCGACAATGTTAGAGTTGTCAAAATCATGGGTTCTGCCTTGAGCCAATCCCAGGTCATCAAGGGAATGGTATTTCCTAGAGAGCCCGAGGGGACTATCAAGAATATAAAGTCCAAGTCAAAGGTTGTTGTCTTCACTTGCCCCATCGATATCTCCACCACAGAAACGAAGGGTACCGTTTTGTTGCACAATGCGCAAGAGATGTTGGATTTCTCCAAGGGTGAGGAGCAACAGTTGGACCAGATGTGCAAGGAAATTTATGATTCTGGTGCGAGAGTTGTGATTGCCGGCTCCAATGTTGGCGAGTTGGCTTTGCATTACTTTAACAAGCACAGTCTCTTAGTATTGAAGGTTCCTTCAAAGTTTGACTTGCGTAGAATATGCAACGTCTGTGGCGCCACTCCTTTGCCACGCTTGGGTGCACCAACACCCGACGAGATGGGAAGTATCGATGTCATAGAGACGAAGGAGATTGGTGGAGACCGCGTAACCATCTTCAGACAAGATGAATCTACTTCCAGAACTTCAACAATCATTGTTAGAGGAGCTACACAGAACACCTTGGACGATGTTGAAAGGGCTATTGACGATGGTGTTAATGCTATTAAGGGTTTATTAAAAGATAACCGCTTGTTGCCCGGAGCTGGTGCGGTGGAAATAGAGTTGATCAAGTTGATCACGAGATACGGTGAAACTACCCCTGGATTATTGCAGCTTGCTATCAAGAACTTTGCCAAAGCATTTGAGGTTATTCCGAGAGTGTTGGCAGAAACTTCAGGCTTCGACTCTTCTGAATTGTTGAGTAAGATTTACGCTGCTCATGCTTCAGACGACGGTTTGAAAATGGGAGTCGATGTTGAGAATGATGGAGTCGTGGATATCACCAAGATTGGCATATACGATTTGTTATCATCGAAGAAATCGGCTATTGACTTGGCCGTGGAAGCGACCAACACTATCTTGTCTATTGATCAAATCATCATGGCTAAGAGAGCCGGTGGACCTCAAATGCCAAAGCAACAGAGACCAGGTAACTGGGACCAGGATGATTAATCCCATTCTGTTACTCGTGTAGATATATAATTTTGAAATATACTGACTAATATTTCTTAACTTTTGCCGATAGTAATGAAGGATTCGATCTTGGCTAAATCCTTGTTCCCATTTCCATCCTCTACTCCACCACTAACGTCGTAGCCCAAAACATTTTGTACCTTGCCAGCATTGCCCAAATTATCCGAAGTAAGACCACCAGCTAAAATAAACTTGCCAAAACTTAACTCGGTGCTGACAAGATTCCAATCTATAACTTTTCCTTCACCTCCCGCTTCCGAATCTAATAAGGGTAGGTATAATGTTTTGCTCTGAGAGAGCTCATTAATGTGCTCCTTCATCACCTCGATATCCGAAGGCATCACATAGCGCCCGATTACACCAAACAGGGCAGAACCATTCTTGTGAGCTTCATTCACATACAAAAGCTTGTCCTCTTTTCCATGTAATTGAATGAAGTCCACACCTAATTCCTCAGCAGTTTGAAATACCTCGCTCAAATTCTGATTCCTAAATACACCCACCAAATAAGGTCCGTTTCCAATAAGCAACTTTGCGACTAGCTCGCAGTACTCTGGCCCAGATAAGGAACCTGCACGTTTTAATGCTTCTTCCACCTCGTTCACAGTTTTCAAAGATCCTCGACTCTGTCTAGTCGATCGCACCAACACGGATATTTGCTTTACCACATCATGTGATGCAGTCCTCTCTCTATTGGGGACCAATATGACTCCCAAGAGATCTGCCCCATTGCTAACCGCCTTTTCGGCGGCCTCTATGGTTTTTAACCCGCAGATCTTGACTAATTTTGGCATGTCTTGACAGGCCTTGACTTGTAATTTTTACTTTTTTTTGTCAGCCGCTATTTATTTTACAATCTTCTAATCCGCATCCTTGCGGAAGAACTTACCAAAATTCTTGAAGTTTTCATTCAACTTGTTCACATGGATTTCTCCATTCTGTGCAAACTCGCGAAAATTCTTCTCAAAGTTATTAACCTTGGCAGGTAATACTGTTGGACTAGACAGATTATTACTTGCGCTGGATGCAAAACGTGTATCATCGCTTTCGTCAATATGAGTGAGGAATGTAGTCTTCTCTCCCAACTTTCTGTCGTCTAGTCTTAACTGTAATTCAAAGTTATCAATGTACTTCCTGTGATCCATCTTATCAACGCCGGCTAAATTTAAAACCTTGGCAAAGTTCCGAGCTGAATTATCTCCAATGAGTTCAAAGAATTTCCCAACAAAACTGTCGGCGGGTAAAGTAGGTTCTAATAACAAGGTCAACAATGATTCCAAGTGACCGAATTGCACCTTAACATGATTCTGATAGAATTTAGAACCCGAATTCTCTGCATTTTTGAACTGGCCAAAATTTGGATCTGAGTATTGAGGAAAAAGTAACACTTCATTCTTCAAACTGGAAACATCGCGTAAAATCTGCTCTACACTCAGGCGATTCAATGGCTTGACTAAGCGAAGGTTATTTCCAAAAGAATGAATTAATAATTCAACCAACTTGTCGTTGAAATTGCGAATGTAGCTTTCACGAATAATTAAAGGCAAGATGATTTTCAAGTTCTCAACCAAGACGGTATTCAACTCCTTTACGTACTCAGAAACGTCACTTCCAGCTTCTCTATTATGCCAGTTATTATTCAGGAACTGGCGCCAGCAAGGTTTTAAATCACTCGAAATTTTGAGAAGCAAACTGGTAATAGCCTTATTTATTAACTTGTAGTATGCATCCTTGGCACCTTCAAAGGATGGGATATCATTTTTGTACTCACTCTTCACAAATGTTTTCAACTTATCCTGCAAATCATCAATATTGTTGATCATGTAATCTGCAGTGTTGAGCAACATTGTGAGGTATTTCAATGATTCGGTAAATCCAGCAGTCCATTGCAGATCATCGTGGAGACTATTTCCGTTTAAGCCTTGGCCCCTACTGACACTCGCAGGAACCATGGGGGCTAAAATTCTATTATGAAACTCAAGCAAGTACTTTATGAATACCCTGCTGAGGTTCACTAAAATTGTGCCATTGCTTAGTTTCAAAATCTGAGTTAGTATCCGCTGGTACGACCTGAAAAGTTCTGGCGAAGAGACAGCAATATTGGGTACATTGTTCAGTTTCAATACTGCCACAAAGTCTTCGGTCTCCTCTAGTTCCAGAGGCAACTGCGGCGAACCCAAAAACTCTAACATTTTTGAATTCAAAAGCTTATCCTGCTCAGAGACCCACACTGACAAGTACGGCTCAAACACATTTGATAATATTTGGTTGAATGCTTGTGTTTTAAACTTTTCGTTCAAGAAGCGCTCAAAGTCCAAAGAAGTGAGTAAGTTGTCCAAAACGGTTTTGGAGTCAATTTGTTCCACAGAGAGCAATTTGGACAAGTCCTGACTTGTTACACTGCAAAATAGCTTGCTGAACTCCAAAGTTATGTGCCATGAAGGAGGAAAGTACCTCAGAAACCTATACTGTATGGTAGTGAGTGTCTTTTTGAAATAAATGTAGCGCCTCTCAAGGTTTTCAAGTGACCCAGCCTCGTCCAAGTTGTTAAAAATAGACTTGATATCAGCCAACTGGTTGTTGTAAAACCAAGATACTAGCCTCTCCTTGTGGCTCGCCCCAATCAACTCTAGGATCTCACACCCATACACCAACTGCAGCTCGTTGCGCTCATCGCCCGATTCGGACTCAGCCTCGACTCGACCTGCAACAACATCCTCAAAGTCAAGGAATATATCGTCAACGAGCTTGTTTTCGGTGTTGACTATCTGCAAGTGGAGTCGGTTGACCTCGTCAATAGACCTGTAAGGCTTGAAAAATGCCAACAAATCGCGAACCACTGTCAAAAGCTGGGATATACGCAGGTACTCCCGCGAATGTATCACCTCGTTTAGCTCGTTTATCGCATGAACGAGCATCTGTAGTCTCTTGAGAACTGTCATGGCCAAAACCAAATTCTTCTTGCACTGATCAAGCTTTTGTATAGATCCTGTCATCTCCGCGATGGAGTTCAGCGTCTTCTCGGCCTGGGCTTTGGTGGTGTTCACCAACTGCACCAACTCAAGCGTCTCCTGCCCTAACGGAGGAGGCTTGGCCGCATCGTAAGCGGCAATGTCCGCCTGCACTTGAGCTTTGAGGACCCGGTTATGTGTCTGTATGTGCTCAATTAGCAGCGGAAGCTCGCTCAACGAGTCCGTGGTGCTGAATATCTGCAGTAGGTGCTGGCCAGGATCGTAGTTTTGCGAGTCCATCGCACCGGGGACCTGACTCGGCAATCTACTGTCGTGGCGCTAAGTGCTGATATTGATTTTTCGCCAACTAAACGGCAGCCGCAAACAAACGAGCGGCTGTCGCACGGGCACCTCCTCGGCCGCCGCGACACTCAGCGGCGGAGAGGATCGCACGACTACGCTACAAGCCTACGCGTCGCCAAGGACCCAAAGCTCTGGTGTCCGCGTTTACCCACGGTCGCCACCCAAAATTACTGTGTAGTGGCTACCCTAGCTTGGCTGGGAAAAACTCTAGCGAAACAACCACAGGATCGCACATTGAGCTCACTGCGCCGCGCACAGCCGTAATCGTCCCCCTTACAATTTCCAAGCCCGGCCAAACATACCCTTCAACCGGCCAAATCTACCCATTAAACCGGCCAAACCTACCCTTCAACCGGCCAAACCTACCCAGTGAACTCGCTGAAAACTACCCAGGCAAGTCGGTCAACTGGCTAAACTGAACAAACATGGATCAACCTTGAGACGGCAGATTCTGGAAACCGTCTTGCGTCCTGAAGAACCGCATTCTGCACTACAACCTAATTCCCTTGCATTCGCATCAATCAACGTATTTTGTGAAATAGTACCCCAGTAACCGTCCTGGATGCAGAAACTACCAACTAGTCACGTTTGGTCAAGGTCAAGGCACGCGTTTCGGGCATGTGTTTTACCATTGCGGTCCAGGCCACTCCGCCTCTCCACCTCCCACACCTCTCACATCACACATACTTGCGCCTCCCTCCTCTGGTCTCCCTCTCCCGTCACTATTGTCCCATGCACGCGCCAAACTCATCTGTCTCGGCATCCAGGTCAGATTGCTCCTTACTTGCGGTAACTACCCCACCTGTCTGCCCGTTCTATTATCAATGCGACTTCCTAGTACGGACCACGGTCAGGCGATGCCTAATGGAGGCATGTGCTGTCACACAGACTCGCTGTTCCTCGCTACTACATTCCGCTCCGCGTAGCGGTGATGACCTATTGGATGACCGGATGGAGTAAAGGCTATTATTTGATTTCCAAAATAGGAAACAAAAGGTGTTTGAGGCCAACGACAGGCGAGGAGCCCACCTGTATCAAAAAAAGGCACGGTAGTATAATACGGAGCGGCGCTCGATTCTTGCACCGTCTCACCATCTCACTCCGTCGAGAAGTAGAAATTGTTAAAGGGCAAACATTGCTTGCGTGGCGGCTCTCCAAAATTCGCCAGCGACATTTTCAGAGTTTTTACAGCCCACTAGTACAACCGCGACAGTATGGCGCGTTTCAAGCTCGGTAAGAAGAAGAAGAACGAGGAGTCGGACACCTCTATGCGGAGCGATGTGAGCCTGCAACTGACTGAGTCCAAAGCGCCAGAACCGTTACCAAAGCCGCTGAATGCCGCTCGACCGCGTCAGGGTCCTATATACGGGAGTACGCCCACCATCGCTGTGTCGGCGCTGACGCCTTGGAGGCGTCACCGTTTGGCAAACCTGCCGTTCCCACGCTACCGGCACGCGGCGTCGTCGGCATCCAGCGAGAAGAATGAGATCTTCTTGATGGGTGGGTTGAAGGAAGGGTCCGTGTTTGGCGACACGTGGAAGATTGTGCCGCAGGAGGACGGTGTGGGCGGCATCGAAGGGTACGTCTCCCAGAGCATCGAGATAGCGAACCTCAACAATCCACCTGCGCGTGTGGGTCACTCTGCGGTATTGTGTGGAAATGCGTTTATCATTTACGGTGGAGACACTGTGGATACAGACTTTGACGGGTTCCCCGACAACAACTTTTATCTCTTCAACACAAACAACAACAAGTATACGATACCAAGCCACATTCTTGGCAAGCCAAATGGACGGTACGGTCACAGTATTGGTGTGATCTCAATGAATCACTCGTCGTCGCGTCTCTACTTGTTTGGGGGGCAGTTGGAGGACAATGTCTTTAGTGACTTGTACTACTTTGAGCTCAATTCGTTCAAATCGCCTAAAGCTCGCTGGGAAGTTGTGGAGCCCGTGAATAACTTTAAGCCGCCTCCTTTGACGAACCATTCAATGTCGGTCTCCAAGAATAAGCTCTACATTTTTGGTGGTGTGTACAACAACGAGCGTGTTTCCAACGATTTGTGGTGCTTTGATCCCATCGAAAACAAATGGAGCCAGGTAGCCACAAGCGGAAGTCTCCCCCCACCAGTGAATGAACACTCGAGTTGCATTGTTCACAACAAATTGTACGTTTATGGAGGAAACGACTTTAGCGGAGTGATTTATGATAATTTGCACGTGTTGGACTTGGAAAGTCTCGTTTGGTCGAGGCTTAGGGTTAATGAGTCGAGTCCTGGTACCCGCTGTGGTCACTCCATGACCTATCTCCCCAAGTTTAACAAGTTGATTATTATGGGTGGTAATAAAAATGACTACATATACGGTGACGACCTGAACCTTGAGACTTACGAGGAGTACAATGGTCAGGAGAAAGGAACCATGATTTATGAGTTAGATATTGCCCTCGTGGACTATTTTTTGGCCCAAGAGGCCGGCTTAGAAGTTGCTGCTCCCATTCAGCATCAAATGAGTCCTAATGGTGCCACAAGCGCGCTGGTCGCTACCGGGGCTGCAGCTACCGCAGGAGTCGCTGGTGTTGTGAGTGCTGTGGGAACAAGTGGAGCTATGGGTAACAGAAATGCGGAGCCTGTTCCGACCAAAATGTCGGCAACTGCAAGAAATGATGGTTTTAGTAGAGGCTATGACAGTCGTGCTAGAAGCTTCTCTGCGGGCCCCGATGATTACAGAACCCCGGAAGCCTCACCTCACAGATTTTCGTCTAAGACTGATGACTTTGTCGAACCAGAACCACTCGCCACCAACCCCAATTCTCTTTCTGAAAGAATTGACCTCAATCACTCTCCCATTGATGATATTGTGCAACGGAATGGTTCATTGCTTTCGAAACAGACGCAGCACTCGGAAATTCCGTACACGAACAAAAAGGAAGTGACGGATGAGACTCGTGAAATCTCTTCACCTATCTCTCCTGCGCCTGTTTTACCACCACCTGTCCCAGCTCCCGTTATTCCTCTGCCAGTAAACCCGGACACTATTACATCACCTGTTGGTGCTATGTTGAGTGCTGACGCGGCCAAAAATGCTTCTAGGCTGGTCAGTAATGGTGAGCTTCATCAAAAGTCTGCTGCCGAGGAGTCAAAGGTTAAGGCATTGATAGGTGAGTTGACTTCAGAGTTAACGAACTTGCGAGCCTCGACAAAGGTTCAAATGGAGAATGCCTCTGAGAAGATCCGTAGATTGGAGCAGGAGAATGCAGAATATCGGTCCAAAAACCAAGACCTGGATGAAACGCTCAGCAAAAGGCTTATTGAGAAAGACCAATTGATTGAGGAATTAAGAAGCACCCTTGATCCCAATACAATACTGGTTGCTGATGGTGAGGAAGTGGCTACTAGAGGAGTGGCACAAGGTGGTGGGCTCTCGCAACTTTCGAGATACAAGTTAGACAAGCTTGAACTGAGTAACAGACTTCTTTACTTGGAGCAGGAAAACAAAAGGCTTACTGAGAAGTTTACTACCTTTGAGCCTTTTATGAACAATCAAATTGGAGATTTAACGAAGTTCCAAGAAATTATCAAGGCCCAAGAGGACAAAATTTCCGATTTATCTCTGAGACTTTCAAACCAACAGAATTTGCACAAAGAAATTAACGAGTGGAAAATGAAGCATGATAACTTGAACTTGGAATATGAAAATCATAAGGCAATTCACAGGGACGTTATCTCGGCTGTTGACGGAAATCTCAGTGAAGACGGAGATGTTACGCAGGGAAGCAAGGAAATAGAAGGTTCTAGCCTCCCGGGTTCGAAAACAGGAATATCGTCACATTTACAAAACTTGATTGTTTTGTGGTCAAGCACTCACGCAAATCTGAGTGCCAAGGATGCAAGTTCGTCTTTGGTCACTGATACTTCGGATTCAGATTCGGTGGTAGGAAAGTTACAGAAGCAAATTGATGATTTGTTGATGGTTAGCAAACAAAATGAAGCTAATTCTGCTTCTGAAATCGCCGATTTGAAGGCTGACTTGTCTGAGAAATTGAGCTCTTTAAAGACATTCGAGTTCAATTACCGGGATGCTTTGCAATCTGTTAACAACACTAGTAAGGCTTTAAAACTCAATCAAGATGAGTTGTTGAGTCAAAAGGCCATGTTAGAAAAGTTGACAGCTGAGAATAACGAGTTGAAGCTCTACAAGAAGGCCAGCAAGAGAGTAAGCAGCAGAAATGGCACACCAGTTATTCAAACTCCGATAGTTACAGATGATGAGGAAGATAGCCTTATTAGTAGCGCACACTATAACATGAAAGTGAAGGACTTGGAGGCAGATATGTATATCTTGAGGCAAGAACGCGATCAGTTAAAGGAAAACGTAACTTCCTTGCAGAAACAGCTTTATTTTGTCAATAACCAAAGTTGATCATTAGCTTGGTCTTGAGAGTTATCTAATATTTTATGAACACGTATCTTTATTTTAGTAATTCCTGTATTCAAGCGCACAGCCAGGAAATTTGGAGGATCTCCACTCTCATCTATCAACATTAATGGCTCTGCCTTCCAAAATAGTAGTCTGCTTCTAACACCATAATTAAAAAATAGATAATCTAGTATTTAATTCCTACTATTTAACTGAATGAAATGTAAGTTTGATACTTGCGTGTCTAAAGAAGAAGTATATAATATACAGATGAAGAGCGTCTGACGACTAATTTCCTCAAATAAAATTACAATCATTGCTGACGTTAGAAACGTTAGCAATCTAGTGTTGGCATCAATTTTCTAAGGTGTTTCAACTGATGCCATCATGGCGATTCAAGTTTGCTTTGAGGTAGAAGCCTATCCTTGCTAACTTCCTCGTAATTTGGAACAAAATCAACATTGGCATATTGGTCTTCAAATGTACCATCAAATGCCAGAGAGTTACCTATTCTAGGAGATTGGGCAACTGATTCTTCTGAATGAGCGGCCTCGAAAGGACCAGAATCGACTGTGTTGCGTTCCGAAGGTGGAGAAAAGAACTGAAAGCTGGGTCCATGTATATGTGGTACCTCGTTGGGGGTGATCTGCTCCTCTTCACGCTCCCGAATGCTAGAAAGTTGGTCATCTATCACTGTACATAAAGTATGATGATCTTCATCAGTGAGGCATTCTTCAGTTTCAGGGGGCGCGGATGGTAATAAGCTGGATTCGTGGGCTCTAATACGATCCTTTTCTGACATTGCTGGAACTTGATCTTGAATCTGACTGAAGATAGGGCTAGATGCGAAGTTGTAGCCTGGTATCAAATTGGAAGTCGCAGCATGGGAATCCTGGCTACTGCCTTCCTTGTATGGAGGTGTTGAGATATCCTCAGTGCCGCTCGCTAGGAACCTTGCGTAATTGGAAGCGATACCTCTGTCACCAAGTAATATGGCCTCGGATTCTTGTGATCTTGCTTCTTGATCTTCTAAAGTCGCATTGCCTATAACGACACTATTGTCTGGTACCTGTGGATCTACCGAATTATAGTCCACAGGAGGTCCCGAAGGAAGATCCCCCCCTGGAGAGGACAGGATTTCATATCTCGATGATGGTGTAAGCGCATCGCTATCCACTGATGGAGAGTGAACTAATCTATCTGAAGGTTCCAGTCTATGGGTTCCAATAATCACTTCGGTAGTCAACTGCAAGAACTTCTTCAGCCGTCTAAACTTGTCCGTATTTATGAATCCCAGCCTCTCCTTTTGGTGATGCAAGCTTGACAAAGACGTTTTATTTGCCGAGGGAAAGTTGAACTTGAATTTGAACGTCAGGTCTTGTCCAGAGCTAAACGTAGTAGGATTGTCAATTTCCTCAGGTAAATGGGAATGTTCTGATGCGTCCAGGTCTAATGGTATTGATTTTCCAGACAAGTTTACCAATACTTCAATAAAGTATTGGAAAGATACCATAGGGCATCCTGAAATAGTCGGAAAAGCGTCTGCCGGTACCCTAACGCTAGTGTTAATCTCCGACTTGAATGTCACTGGGTCCACATAAATAGGTAGCACCAGCTGTTGCAAGTCCTTACGGAAAGATTCAAAAAGGCCATCTGGGCCCGAATCTAATCTGCAAACACGCACAAACGTAACAATAATACCACTCAAGTCCTGAATTTTCTTGATGTGGCTAATAGACATCCTTACCGGTATAAGCTCGCCACGTAAGTACCCCCGATGTGGTATTTCCATTGATATTTTACTTGACGGTGGTACCGGTGCAGGATTTGGTTCACTCAGGGGCGAACCTCCGGTCAACGACGATATAGAACCAGCATTATGTGACTGGTTTTGCGGTGTCTGGCATGCATTCAGGCCAGGATCCGAAGGAGGAGTAACTCCAGACATGCTGGACAGGCCAGAGACTGGTGTCAGCAAATTTGCGTTAGGGTTATGTGTAGTTGGGAAAATCTGGAGTGTGCTTGAAGAGCCTGACTGCAGTAATGTGTGACTTGGACTCGTAGATGCAACTCCAGTAAGGTTATGAGCAGCTTGGCTTGGTGATAGACTGATCTTAAAGTTATCGTGATCTGAACCGACAGAAGATATAGTACTTGAAGTGTTAATCGTAGAAGTTGAAATCGAGTGTGAGCGGGACATCATGCGAGGCTGACTTGAGCTTCGCGCGTTGCGCACAATCAAACGCTTGGGCTTTGCTGGGCCGAGACTTGACACGTCGATAGGACTGATCAAGTTTATTGTTTTCTCTGTGGAGTAGTTGGGGTTGTAAAGAATCTTCTTGGTCTTGGTCTTGACCTTTAACCTAAAGGAGTCTGTAGCTTGGTTGGAGGTACTGGAATGTACACTTCCCGTCTCGGTGGCGTCAACGGGTGACTCTGCCGGCAGCAGGGAGCTCGCTCCTGGAGGCAGGGCCACAACGTTGGACAGCTGCAGTATAGGAATCGTCAGTGAGGGCTGTGGTGGTGGCAGGAGTAGTTGTGGTGGTGGTGCCAGTGGCAGCGTGCCCGGCAGATACTGCACGGACTTGTAATATGTCGAGCTCCCGAGCTGGCAACGCAAGACATAGTTTATAGACCCCTTGCCAAAATCAATCGATGTAAACACACGCTTGTTCGGAAGCTTCACAATAAATGGGAATCGGTGTTCTCCCTTGTACAAGCCGTTGGAGAACTCTGCTTCTCCAGAGCCCTTGTACAGCGGACCGTAAATTTCAATAGTGTGGTTGAACAAGGTATGCTTCACGGCACGGAGCTTCAGATGTGACGTAGCTTTGATCTTCACAAATCCAATAAGCGACAAGGTTATTACGATGTTCACCATATGTTTCTTGGACACCAATACAATCTGGCCCAGCACCTCCTCTCCTGGAAGCCAAGACCGGTGCGGGGAGTCTAACAGCATGTAAAAGTCGCCCACTGAGTTGAAGTCTATCTTCAAGTTCGTCGGAAGTGCCTTGGCAGGCGTAGACAGCACGGGGGGGGCAGCATCGCCGGTGGCAGACCCGCTGCTCGGTAGTCCGCCGTCGCCCGTCAGGTGGAACTTGGACGCAGAGGGGATGATTCTAGACACAACCCGCCTCATCGTATGGAGTCGGGGTGCGCTCAAAGACCGGTTATGACGGTCACAGTAGCCCAAAGACGTGTTTGCAGTCGGCGGCGCGTTGTCGTCGGGGCTGGCTAGCGGCAAATTAGAATCAAGAGGTTCGTCACGCAAATTTCGTTTTTCTGTCACCGGCGCGCCGCATTGGCGGGCGAGCCGCACAATCTCAACATGAAGGCGTATTGTACAAGTCTATATAGTGATTTATGATTAGTCAAAGGTCTTCTTCGTACCCTTGAACTCGGCATTGTTGGCACCGGTACGGGGAGCGTCGCGCTCGCGGCCGCCAAAGCCGCCGCGTCCACCTCTGGCACCGCCAAAGTCACCGCGACCGCCTCTGGCACCGCCAAAGCCACCGCGGCCGCCTCTGGCGCCGCCAAACCCGCCTCTGCTGTTGTTATTGGCGTTGGCAGGGTCGCGGGGAGTGCTAAAGTCGAGTCTGCACGGGCGGCCCGCGATGTACTCGCCGTTCAAGGCCTCCATTGCAGCGCTAGCCTCGTCTACAGAGCCAAACTGGACGTAGCCAAAGCCCTTGGGCTGCTGTGTGTCGGGATGCGTGGGCATACGGCACGACACAATCGTACCGTACTGGCCAAACGTGTCGTACAAGCCGCTAATCTCCGCGTTGAAGGACAAGTTTCCAACGAAAAGAGTGTCGGACGGTGCCAGGGGGGTGTCGCCAAACTGCTTCGCTCTGGAGTCGTTCGCCTTGGTGGCGTGGGGCTTGCCGGTGGACAAGTCCAAGTTGATGGGGCGACCGTCAATCTCCTTACCCTGGTACGCCTCAAGCGCGCGCTCAGCAGCAGAGAGAGAGTCAAAGTCAATGTAACCGTATCCGCGCGACTTGCCGGTGGCTCTCTCCATAATGACACGGGCGCTAATAACACCTCCGTTGGGCTCAAACTCGCGTAACAACCATGCATCGTCAATGTTCCATGAAAGACGGCCCGCAAACAAGGTGGCGGGCTCCTCAATCTTTGCTTTTTTAGTAACAGGCTCCTCCTCAGACTCGGATGCCTTGCGCTTGGGCGCCTCAGACTCGGACTCTGAGTCAGAAGAGTCGGACGAGTCAGAAGATTCAGAAGAGTCGGACGAGTCGGAGGACTCCTTCTTGGCCTTAGGCTTGGACTCAGTCTTCTCCTCCTCAGATTCAGAGTCAGAGTCGGAGTCGGATGAGTCGGACGAGTCAGAGGACTCAGAGGACTCCTTCTTGGCCTCGGGCTTGGACTCGGTCTTCTCCTCCTCAGATTCAGAGTCGGAGTCAGAGTCAGAGTCGGACGAGTCAGAAGAGTCAGCGGACTCCTCCTTGGCAGCAGGCTTCTCTTCCTCTTCCTCTTCCTCAGAGTCAGAGTCAGAGTCAGACGAGTCAGACGAGTCGGATGAGGACTCAACCTTCTTCTCAACCTTCTTCTCAACCTTCTTTTCAGCCTTCTTGGGCTCAATCTTCTTCTCAGACTTCTTCTCAGCCTTCTTGGGGGCAGCCTTTTCCTTCATAGGCTCCTCCTCAGACTCAGACTCGGAGTCAGACTCAGAGTCAGACGACGACGACGACGAAGACTCAGAGTCAGACGACGAAGACGACGACGAAGAATCCGACGATGACTCGGGCTCCACCTTCTTCTCCTTCTTCTGTTTGGTCGTGACCGCTACGGGCTTTGATGATTTTGCCATTGTATGCTGTAGTTTGCACTGCTCGCGATGCCTCTGGGCTTTTAAGCAAAAATCTTTTTTTCACTTTTTCATATTGCTTTTTGAGCGATGAGCTTGCAGTCACAGCCGCAAGGCATGCCCAACCCGGTCGTGTCTGCAGCGGCAGTTCTCAGGGGCGTGCACCGCGCTACGTTTGCGCGTTAGCGCCCTGGGCACGTTCGGTGCCTGCCAGGTTGCCGCTCCCCGCTAACATGCCGGAATTGGCAAGACGCCGGTACCGGCGCCACTGTTCTTAAATGGCGGGGCAGCCATTGAAAATTTTTGGCTCCTCCATTACGCACTAGTGATCATGTTTAAACAGACAGCACGAGTGTGGCAGAAGGCCGTAGCTAGCGCTGCCGGTAGACGGAGCATAGCGCCTCATGAGCCAACATACGTGAACATGCTTCGCGACCCCCTGAAGAAGTATAAGCCTTATGTTGGTGTGGATTTACCTGACCGTACCTGGCCAAACAAGCGAATCACGGCTGCGCCGCGGTGGCTCTCGACTGACTTGCGTGACGGTAACCAGTCCTTGCCTGATCCCATGTCTATTCCCGAGAAGAAGGAGTACTTTCACAAGTTGATTGAGATTGGTTTCAAGGAGATTGAGGTATCGTTTCCGTCGGCGTCTCAAACCGACTTTGATTTCACGAGGTACGCCGTAGAGAACGCGCCAGACGATGTTTCCATCCAGGTCTTGACCCAGTCGCGTGAACCACTTGTGCGTCGCACGGTGGAGTCTGTGAAAGGAGCTAAGCGTGCAACTATCCACATTTACTTGGCAACGTCTGACGTTTTCCGCGACGTTGTGTTCAACATGCTGACTGCAGAGGCGGTGCAGAAGGCTGCTGAAACTGCCCGCTTAGTCCGTTCGCTCACCAAGGATGACCCTGAAATGCAAGAGACGGTGTGGTCGCTCGAGTTCTCACCAGAGTGCTTTAGTGACACCAACACCGACTTTGCGTTGGAGGTTTGTGAGGCGGTTAAACGCGAGTGGGAGCCTACTGTTGAGAACCCTCTTATTTTCAACCTACCTGCAACGGTAGAGGTGGCGGGCCCCAACGTGTATGCTGATCAGATTGAATACTTTTGCAGAAACATCTCGGAGCGTGAAAAGGTGTGTATTTCGACTCATGCACACAATGATCGTGGCTGCGGTGTTGCCGCGTCTGAGCTTGGTGTCTTGGCAGGTGCTGATCGTGTCGAGGGCTGTCTCTTTGGTAACGGCGAGCGCACTGGTAACGTTGACTTGGTGACCATGGCACTCAACATGTACACGCAGGGCGTGTCCCCGGGCTTGGACTTTAGTGACATTGAGAGCATCATCGATATTAGTGAGCGCTGCAACAAGATTCCTGTTCACCAGCGCGCGCCTTATGCTGGCTCGCTCGTTGTGTCCGCTTTCTCCGGCTCGCACCAGGATGCAATCAAGAAAGGCTTCTCACGGGCTGCGAAGCGCGCCGCCGCTGGCGACGAGCAGTGGCTGGTGCCATACTTGCCTGTTGACCCCAAGGATATTGGCCGTTCGTACGAAGCGGTTATTCGTGTGAACTCGCAGAGTGGTAAGGGTGGTGCCGCCTGGGTCGTTTTGCGTGCCCTTGGCTTGGACTTACCCCGCCGCTTGCAGGTGGACTTCTCCAGTGTTGTTCAGGCCCGTGCTGATTCCTTGGGCCGCGAGTTGAAGTCGGATGAAATTACCACCTTGTTCAAGGATGCCTACTTGGCCGCCCCACGTCTCGAGCTTGTCGACTTTGAGTCTACCAAGATCAAGACACCTTCGCCTACCCAGAATGACAGAGTCATTGCTGCCACCTTGCAAGACCGCTCCGGCTCCAACACAACTGTTGCGATTCGCGGTCAGGGTAACGGTCCCATCTCGTCGTTCTTGGATGCCTTGTCCAGCAGATTCGGTATCTTGATGGAGGTCGTCAACTACTCAGAGCACATGGTTGGCTCTGGATCTCAGTCAAAGGCTGCCACGTACATTGAGTTGAGCTACATGGACGCCAACAACAAAAAAGTCTCGCACTGGGGCTGTGGTATCCACAGTGACGTTTCGGAGGCCTCTTTCCAGGCCATTCTCCGTGTCACTGACGCCATGCTTGCTGCCAAAGAGATTAGCTTGTAGTTTTATTGATCAATATAGTCTATTCCCCTGCCCCCGTATCTTTTGCAACCCAATTCTTTGTGTCTATGACCTCTTTGCAACTAGAATTAGGGCTCAAGCCCTGTCGGGTCACGTGTTTCAATCTGCTAAAAATGGTCATTGCGAGAATTGCAAACTATGGCAGTGAAAAAAAAAATTTGAATCGACTTTTCAGCACTTCTCTCTTTCCTACACCAGAGTTAAATACGATGTCCAGCTTTGAACCAGTCGTAGTCATTGATGGCAAGGGCCACTTGTTGGGTCGTCTTGCGTCTATTGTCGCTAAGCAGTTGTTGAACGGTCAGCAGATTGTTGTGGTCAGATCCGAGGCGTTGAACATCTCGGGTGAGTTCTTTAGAAACAAATTAAAGTACCACGACTACCTCAGAAAATCCACCAGATACAACAAGACCAAGGGTCCCTTCCACTTCAGGGCTCCCTCCAGAATCTTATACAAGGCCATCAGAGGTATGATTCCCCACAAGACCCCCAGAGGTAAGGCTGCCTTGGAGAGACTTAAGGTTTTCGAGGGTATCCCCCCTCCTTACGACAAGAAGAAGCGTGTCGTTGTTCCCCAGGCCTTGAGAGTGTTGAGATTGAAGCCCGGCAGAAAGTACACCACCGTTGGCAAGTTGTCCACCGCTGTTGGCTGGAAGTACGAGTCTGTTGTCGACACGTTGGAGCAGAAGAGAAAGTTGCACTCTGCCGAGTACTACGCCAAGAAGAAGGCCTTGACCAAGAAGATCAACGCTGCCAAGGAGTCCACCGCCGAGTCTGACGTTGCCAAGAAGTTGGCTACCTTTGGCTACTAGGTTCCGACTAGAATCCGTTCTAATTGTTGTTTCATAGTAATAATACATTTGCAAAAATAGCATGGTTAGTAGACTACTGTGTAGCGTCTGTCAAGATTTTAATGTGGAGAATGATTTTATGCAAGGGTGTCTACCTACTTTTTATTCTAGCAATGCGAAACTTGACTGACCCCGCAAATCGCCTGAGCAGCGAAGAGATACGCATCCGCTGCTCGCTGGACACCTGGAGTCGCCCTTTACTCGCGACACCGCCAGACAAAAACTGCTCAAGGTTAAAGTACCTGTACTCATTCGGCTCTTGATGCTGTCTAGCTCGGAGATGCAACACTGGACTGTCATCAGTCACGTGTCTCGTTATGGACATAATCTCGGGCGACCCCACACCCACGTTGAAGCTGTAGATGGAGCCTCCGTACAAGACGGCGTACTCATTCACCAAGTATCGCGATCGCTGGTTCCAGAGCAAGAGCCGTTGGGTGTAGTACACATACATAATCAAGTGTGCAACGGTAACCTCTCTTATCGCAATCAGACTGCCGCCAGTCAAGCTATTCACCAAGTTCGCAACCCAAGAGAGTCTTACTTCGAACCGCACCTCCTCATACAACAACACCACTGTGTAGTCCACTGGTGCGCCTTCCGCCTCCGTCCGGTGTCGCGAAAGCGCACACTCGGAGACATGGCGCTCGCTGTATGGAACTCCGCACACGCTTGTGGCGCACGTCGTTCGCGACGCCCAGGACGTCGCTGACATCACAGTATACACTTCTGGTTCCGTCGCCGTCGCAATCACCATGGCTACCAGCTCTGAATTACGTCGTGGATCTCGCTGGGATATAAGGCGGGGGAGGGGGGAGTTGGGAGGCAGGCGGAGAAGTTTATGGCGCGGCAAAACACAACAGCGAAAAATCACAAAAAGAGGGGGGATGGTGATAGCCGCGCGTCTTCTTACCGCCCAAGGCGGTCACTGTATCCTCAAGCACAGAGCTGCTGATAGCCGCTGCTACGTAGCCCCAGTGGTGTCATAGTGTGGCTCACACTTGACAAGCAGGCCGTGAGGGGCCGTGAGGGGCACAGTAGCTCCGCACTGCCGGCTTTCCAAACCGCAGGGGCCCCCTCGCGCAAAGCTGCAGCTTTGAATATGCAAAAGGAGGTTAGTGGCGTGCAATCTTTTTCGCTTGTCAGAGTGCAGCTACTTCTGGACGCTTCGATGCGCAGCCGCGAGCGGCGGTCAGCGGGGTTCGTAACTAGCAGGATGGCTTTCGCGTAGCATATTGATTGTTGAGCCCCGCTCTGTGACATCGTGGAGCACAATAGTTCCCGCAACAGTGCAATGAAACGTGGCTACACATTTTTTAGCTACAGAATCGTGGTAAATGACGGCTATCAGTATTTTTCCATAATCTAGTATATACATTACATGCTCGTATGGGCGTGTTGCTGTCAAAGCTTCAGAAGCGTCTCACTCGATCAAAGACGCTGTATACGCAACTTGGAGCTGAGTCCGGACCACATTCTTTCCAGCTTAGAGCTTGGAGTCGCCGGCTGTCTTTCTGTTGGTAACCGCTTTAAGCGTGGCAGGACTGCCGTGCAACAAGCCGTAGCGTCTGAACTGCTTGACAAAGGTAGGCAATTCTGACTCATCCTTTGCCGCAATAAACTCTGCAAAGGTGGAGCCGAGCTCCGCCTCGTACTCGTGGCTCAAGGTAAATGGAGTGCCTGGAGTAGCGAGGTCTGTGACAGAGGCACCGGGCGCATTGCGTGGCGTATTGTAGCCTTCTCCAACGCCGAGGTAGCATCCCAAATTCTTGAGACGCTCAAAAACGCCTGCTTGGTGAGCAGGGATCATTCCTCCGTGGAGCTTTATGTTGTAGTCGCGGTAGTACTCCTTGTAGTCGTCGGGAACAGCCTTGCGAGACCCGGTCCAGCCGACCAGGATTAATTCCTCCTTCGACACCTCTAACCGAACGCTTCCCAGGCCAATGCGCCAGAACCTGATTGGGTTGAACGATCCCAGGGAGAACACCAAAAAGATCACCAAGCACTTGACAACGTGAAAGCCGAAAAAGACGCACTGCATAAGAATCAGCGTCTCCGACTCGAGGTCATCAATCAATGACTTGGCCAATCTAGTCTGATTGAAGTACAAGGCCGCGTACGAAAGCAAGCGTGATGCCTGGTTGGTCAAGCAAATACCGGGCGTTGGCAGAATAAAATCGGGCAAGTCGGTGTAGAGCCAAGCGAGCAAGCCCGCCACCAAGGAGTAGCATCCAAACGCATTGAATTCCCACTGGGGCAACACCAACTGGCCGTGCCATACGTGATCTTTCACTAAGGCGTCCTGCGGAACAGTCTTGGTGAATTTTGAGGTTTCATAGTCAAAGAGAATAGCACCGTCCTCGGTGAGGTAGCCCGGCGACGTACACACCTTAAAGCCTAACGGTCTGGGGTGATAAAACACGTTGGGACGAAGAGAGAGGGGCAACGTGTCGAAGATACGCAAGAGGTCACTGAACCTCGTCTCCGAGCTCACCTGGAAACAATAATCCTTCTCGTAGTCGTCATTGAACCGAATGTAAATGTCAAAGTAGGTGACATCCAGGGATTCATCGTCAAACTTAGCGTCCCCGTTAATCACAGTTGAAGCCTTCTCGGCCTCCTGAGCGTCTTTTCTCGCCATAATGCTCCCTAGGTATTTCTGGCGATGCCCACTATATTGATGGTGGCGAAAATATCTCGACTGGCGGGGAAGATCACGTGATTGTAACGTGGGGAAGGGCCAACAGTATTAACTCTTGAGGTTGGGCAGCTGCGCCTGGCGGCAAATTTTGAGTGAACGAGAGATGTTCATACTGCTTAGGGGTGATATTATTCCTCTGTCTGTGCCTGTAGCAAGTTCCAGCAAGTGATTGATGATGCAGTGTGACTTTTCATATTCCAGATACCCGTAGACGAGTACGGCAATTTGGTGGAAAGGCGATTAGGCGGTAACTAGCAGAGCAAATTGCGGGAGCTGTTACAAATTGATTCATACATACCAATTAGGCGAGATCGAAATTAGCTGTCTCTCTTCTAGTGAGCGACTGGAATGTAAGCTTTATCAGGGCTAATGTTGCCCAATTTTTGATACAGGCAACACCTGGTGGCGCAGCAGCCAGGATATATAACAACTGCGATAAATAGATCATGAGCCGGTACGAACAATGGTTGCAGCATACGCTGTGTTTGCTCTGTGCTTAGCCTGTGCAGCTTGTGTGGCCGTAGGCACCATACCGTCCCCGGGAATGAAATTGGTGCATCTCAATTTTCGGGTTACAAGTGCTGCTGACCGTGCAGAGCAAATTGTAAAGCGTGATGGGGGAAGAATCAACGACGTTATACTAAAAAATAAGGATCTCTTCTACTCTGTTGAAGCAGAGGTTGGTTCAAATAAGCAAAAGGTAACGCTCGATATCGACACTGGTAGTTCTGATACGTGGGTGGTTCTGTCAAAATCGGATTGCCTGGTTGAATGCAAAGAAAATGGTCAGTTTAACCCGGCTAGTTCAACAACCTTGGTTCACACAGGCAGGCTGTTTTCTATCTTGTACCTCGACGACTCTGGCACATCTGGCGAGTTTGTAACTGACTCTTTTAGCATTGGAGGTCATCTAAGGTTGAAGAATTTCCAGTTTGCGGTGGCAGGGAAGACCCTGGTAGATATGGGAATACTCGGTATTGGATCGGAATTGAATGAGGTGACACACCACGCGTATACAAATTTTCCCTCGGCGTTGAAGAAGCAAGGGCTAATTAACAAAGTTGCATACCTGATTGACTTGGGCCTGAAGTCCTCGTCAGAAGGAGAAATCCTCTTTGGTGGCATAGATGCGTCCAAGTTTGAGGAGCCTTTGGTGCCGTTGAAGATGGTAGACAAGATGCTTCTGCTGATAATGCTCAATATGATTGCTTTACCCAGTGGGGAATCAGTCACAATCAACGAGGACTTTGCATTGGACACGGGTTCGCTGATCACAGCCTTTACGGGCAATACAATGGACAAACTCATGACTGAGTTACCATTCATAAAGTACGACGAAGATTATGAACTTTATCTTACTGACTGTACGACAGGATCTAAAGGTGAAACTCTCACATTCAAATTTTCTGACAAGGTAAGCTTAGCGTTGCCTCTTTCCAACTTTGTAATCAAGTTTGAAGGACAATGCTATCTTGGTTTCCAGACACGAGATATGAACATTCTAGGCGACAACTTTTTGAGAGGAGTTTACGTTGTCTTTGATCTTGAGGATTCGACTATTTCTCTCTCAAGGCGTATCCTGTCGACAAAGCCAAGATACATCTCATTTTAGTTCTCTTAGTTTTACTGAGATTCTTTTGCATCCTATAAACAACACTTCCCAGGCATTTGTGAGGCATTTGTACTGCGGTCATATCCATAATACAACATCGAACGGATAAAGTTCTCAACGCTGTCTCTCTAGCACCGTTGATGTAGATTTTCACGGTTTGTGCTTTCATTATTGCTCAATAACTTTTAACGAGCGCGCAACCTATAGATTAGAAGTTCATGACTGGACTGGGTAAAAAAATTTGCAGCCATATCGCTTCATTCAACGGATTGACTCTTTTTTGTCTCTCCCCTCTTACAGCCCAGGAATTTAGGGACATGAGTGTCTGTTGAATATTCATGCTACAGTCCATTTAAAGCGAAGCAGTTTCTTCAATATATTGGGGTCCTAAATTTTCAGCGAATCTCGATTCGCAAATGGCGAGAATAGTTTCTTGGATAAGAAGATTATAATCAATAATTACATTGAAAATGGTTAGAGCACATCCTACGTCATTTTACTGAATGTAAACTGGGTTCAGTGATTTGTTTTGTGACCCAGCTTTCAAGACAACGTAATTTTCTTGGAACCACGTGTGCCTGTAGCAAACTTGATGAATAAGGAGTATATGGCGTCTGGTTCATATCAGATCCCGGAAATATGAAATTTCAGATTACCCTAGCAGCTCGTGGGTAAGCAGATTGAACATAGGAGGGATCTGGGACGCAAGTAGTACTCTATTGCCAAAAAAAACTGGAAGAGGCGGCAGTACATTTGGACCCGTGTTTCAGCCTGCAGTTATGGCAAACTGCATAAAATATGTATGCATGCCCTACAGGCTGAATGGTTTGAAGTAAATGTTGACTTTAAATGGCGTCCTGTCAAAAAAAGTACAACATAGATATTTACAGGAGTCGTTTCATAAGGCAACTCTCGTAAATTGTATGCTTGAAGCAGCTACTCTAATTCCAAAGAAAATTTATGATTAGAGGCTGCAGTTCTACTGTAGGTTAGGGAAGTATAAACTGTCAATGCAACACGGATTATTAGCACAGTTTTGTGCTCTTGAACTAGGCTGTACCCTACATTTTTCATGGCTGTATTAAAGTTGTATGGAATTTATTGAAGAGGCGGGTATGGAGCGCCCCCCAATTTTTCTAACCGTTAATTGCAAGTAATTTTACAGAACAGGCCAGGATACTACAAGCGATTCTAAAATTTCAATTCCTATTGTACATCTCAGGTGGATATTGTACGAAATCGTTGGTGAGGCGTGAATGTGGATAATGGCGAGAGAGGAGTATTATCGCTCACTTTATTACTTTTGATCTAAAACATCCAGTCACACGTATTAGTGACCACTCAGTCTCTTTCACGTTAATTTCTACTGGGTCTACTCGGATGGCACTCTCTATGGCAATATCACGGTGTTGATTCCAAAGCCATTTGAATGGCCCAGGAATAACCATCTGTCGGAAAGAATGTTGTGAAATCTGTGGGCCAGAGGCAGGGAACAGGCCAAGGACCACATAAACCCATTCCCTCATTTAGATCTATAACCTTCTCTAACCCCTCTGGGTAAATCTCTCCCTAATCGAGTCTGGTCAAGATCACTACGGTACTCCTTTTAATAAAATGTAATTAGAAAACGCTGCACACAGTTACAGTCTACCCCGGAAAAGCATGACGCACACTCAATTCTCGTTGCTAATGACCTTTGAAGTGAATCAATTACTACACGTTGCATGACTGCGATTTAATGATAGTAGTCTTCCCGTGAGAGTGTTACGTAACTCAATATATTACTGGAGTAGAATTGAGTAGCATCAAGCGAACATCTCGCTTGTTTAAAGATTTACATCTCTCGCCATGTAGGCGTGCGATTAATTCATCGGTGATTGCTAGTATTACGCCAAGTATCATTATGCACAGCACTAATAGACTAACAAGGCTCCAAAACCAGATTCTTCGGGCTTAGAATTCAGCAGTATATTTCTGCAAGCATACTCTAGGACGTGTAGAAGCACCAAATCAATATTCCTCCTGTAATACTTCATTTGAGCATGGCTAAAAACTCATGTTGTATCCAGTATGAGGTATGAAATTGAGGGTAAGGGCAGTTCTTGGCGGCCATCAATTTCGCAACTTCTGCCGGTTCGTCTCCGAAGAAAGTCGGTAACTTGGGGCCATGCACGATTTTGTGGGGAAGGTTTCTCACTTGATGCTTTGCAGAAAACACTATGAATTGAAAGATATGACTTGCTGGAATCAGCCCGCTTGGGCAATCCCAAGGTTGCTGCACTATCCCGCTCGAAGCGTTGCATCCCGGCTACTTCGTGCTGCGCCCACATCATCCGGTGGTAAAGGTATCCTTGTCCAGTTGAAAAGATAAGCGAGATGCTGTCTCAGATTGACGTATTTAACTGAGTCGCTATCTACTATTCAGCTTGCTTAGCTAGATACGATCAACATGGTTGCCTTTTCCTCCTTTGCTCACTACTTGGCCTTTTATGCCTTTGCCTCTATTGTCAATGCGTTGGCAATCCCCACCACTTCTGCCGCTCCGGGCATTGTGAAGTTTGACATTAACGTAGTGGATGCTAATGGCGCCCGTATCCTGAAGCGTGACGGCCCCGTTCCCTTGAATAACAAGTTCTGGTACTACACCGTCGACCTCGAAGTGGGATCCAACAATCAAAAGATCGCGCTCAGCGTTGATACCGGAAGTGCCGATACTTGGCTTGTCGGTGTTGGCGCTCAATGCAACCTCTCGTCTGGCGGAGACTGTTCCGAAGCAGGTCAGTTTGACAACAGCCAATCTACCTCGTTTATTCAAGAACCAGAAGACTTCAATATACGCTACGCGGATGGCACCACTACCCAGGGAAGATTCGGAAAAGACACCATCAAACTTGCTGGCGGACCTACCGTTAAGGATTGCAAGTTTGGTGTCGCTAGCACTACCAAGATTGCGCGCGGTACTATGGGAATTGGTCCTGTTGCGATGCAGAGAGGGCCTAAGTACTCCAACTTTCCCGTGTCCTTGAAGGAGCAGAAATTCATTAACAAATTGGTTTACCTGATCTCGCTCAACCCCGCTGACACCACGCACGGCTCTTTGTACTTTGGTGGTTACGACGCATCGTTGATTGACGGCCCTCTCGTACCGCTTCGTGTGGCCGATAAGAATAAGATGGGTCTCAAGGCCAACTCATTCACCATTGGTCTGGAAGTGGTCTCTTATGGTGGTAGTATTCTCTTGGACGTTGGAGCTTCCTTCACGCACGTTCCACAAAACGTCTTCAGACAGCTCGCCAGGGTCGTCAAAGCAACGGAGAAGGGTAGGGATGGTTCTCTCTGGCGAGTGAGCTGTGACATGGGCTCGAATGGCGAGACCATCACCATTAACTTTGGTGAGGAGAACTTCCCAGTTACTTTACCATTGAGTAACTTCAAATGGAACAACAATGGAAACTGCTTCTTTACTATCCAGGCAGGCCTCCCTGGTTTTGGAGATGACTTCCTTCGGGCTGTCCACGTTACGTACGACCTTGAAGATTACACTATTGCCATCTCGAAGCTCAAGACGGCCAAATCCGTCGGACAGGATGATGTGGATGAGCCAGACTTTGTGACTTTGTATTGAGTAAAACTACACGGAGAAAATTTATGATTGAGAGACTTCAAATTATATGCAGAATGTAGTGGTGTAAGAGGCGAATAATACTCGCACGGAGCGTCGCCTAAAGGGTTGGAAACGCAGCTGGCAAGAGTAGTTTCAGAGCGCCGTCATGAGCGAGACCGAGTACGAGGCTCCACTGTAGTCAGGTCGGGACGATAGCGAGGCTGCACGGTATGGGCCAGAGCGAGTAGTGCTACATACAGGCAATCACAAACATTGGAGGAAAGAAGGGATGCCGGGAGAAATTTGAATTAGTATTTGACACAGAAGAAGCGAGCATGTAAGGGTAATTGGGCGAATAGCAGCAGATCCAAGCACATGATTGATTTGTGCACGACTATTGATCTCCTCTTGCTAAAAATAGTTCGACGCGAAATTATCTCCGCACAAGGGCGAAAAAGGAACACGGCCCAAACAGCGTGTTTATTTTGACTTGAAACGGTCATTTGCGAATATAACCTGTAAAACAGCGCACTGCGGGCCCCGTAGGATTTTGGGTACACGAGGCCGCATTTGTCAAATGAGAGCCATGAACGCATAAACAAGAAGCCGACCATTCACCTTTGATGTCTCAGGCTGGTGTGCCGTCTGAAATACGTCCGTTGTTGTAAGTACCAGAGACGGGAATATGGCTCTACGCGTTTTCAGGGCGTGAGGGAGCATGTAGCGAAATTTGAGCGTGTCGAGTAGATTCCCGATTGGGCTATTGCTGCGGTTCTGCTTCGATGCGGTATAAAGGGAAGTCCGCCCGCAAGTTTTCCATATCACAACTATCGTAATGCTCCTGTCGTTGATTGCACCTGTGATGGCTCTCGTGGCGGCCACGGCCGCCGCTGACTTGCCAGCCATTGAGATTGTGGGCAACAAGTTCTTTTACTCCAATAACGGTTCGCAGTTCCTCATGAAGGGTGTTGCGTATCAACAGGAGCCCGTCAACACGACTGCGTCGTTTGTCGATCCTCTCGCTGACGCTGCCGCGTGCAAGCGTGATATCCCATACTTGCAGCAGTTGCAGACGAATGTGATTCGTGTTTACGCCTTGAACCAGTCTTTAGACCACACTGAGTGTATGACTTTGCTCGCTAACGCCGGTATCTACGTTGTGGCGGACCTCTCTGAGCCGGATCTTTCCATCAACCGTGACACTCCCTCCTGGAATACTGCTTTGCTTGACCGCTACACCCTGGTTGTCGACAGCTTCTCCAACTATACCAATGTTTTGGGTTTTTTTGCCGGAAATGAAGTTTCAAACGCGGCTAACAATACCGGCGCGCTGGCCTATGTGAAGGCTGCAGTGCGTGACACAAAAGCCTATATTAAGGCCAAGGGGTACCGCCTGATTCCTGTTGGTTACTCTGCAAATGATGACATGGATATCCGCGTCGCTCTTGCGGACTACTTTGCGTGTGGCAAGAGTACTGACCACGCTGACTTTTTCGGATTAAACATGTATGAGTGGTGTGGTGAGTCGTCCTATCAATCATCTGGTTACGCCAATGCTACTTCATCCTACGAGAACTTGGGAATTCCCATTTTCTTTTCTGAGTATGGATGTAATAAAGTTACTCCCCGCCTCTTTCAGGAGGTTAGCGCTATTTACAGCAGCGAAATGACTAACGTTTGGCTGGGTGGTATTGTCTATATGTACTTTCAGGAGGCTAACAACTATGGTTTGGTTTCCTTGGTTGACTCCACCTCTGTTTCTACCTTGCCTGACTTTAACAACTTGAAGACTGAGCTTGCCAGCGTCACGCCTACTCTTGCTGCTGCTTCGGCTGAGTCTGCATCGAGCGTCACGCCAACTTCCTGTCCTACAAATGTTGCTGACTGGTTTGCCTCGACCAACTTGCCCCCCACCCCCAACAAGGACCTTTGCGAGTGCATGGACAATGCTAACTCTTGTGTTGTGTCCTCGGATGTTAGCGGTGACGACTATGGTAAGTTGTTCGGTCAGGTTTGTGGTTCTAACCTTGACTGCTCGGGAATTAGCGGTAATGCAACGAGCGGAAAGTACGGTGCGTTTTCCCCTTGTGCCGCTAAGCAGCAATTGAACTTTGTTCTTAACCTCTACTATCAGGCCAATGGCAAGTCTAGCCAGGCTTGTGATTTTGCAGGATCTGCCACGCTCCGCTCTGGTACCGTTGCCTCTTCTTGCCTGGCTACTTTGAGCGCTGCAGGTGTTTCGGGCTTGGGAACCGTGTCGGGAAGCATTGCCACTGGCTCTTCTAACACCAAGACCTCGGGCTCTGGTTCTGGTTCTGGTTCTGGTTCAAGTGCCGGGTCCGGCTCGAAGTCTGGATCTTCTACCTCTTCCACTTCTTCCAGAAAGACGGGTGGTGCCGTTAAGCTGTTCTCAGTTGGTAACTTGTACAAGGCTGCCGTTGCCAGTGTTGGTTTAATTTTCGGTGCTGGGTTGATCCTTATCTAACCGTTTGCAGTTGGGCTGTCATTCGATCCTACTGTGGAAAACTTTTAGAATGCAAAATAGATAAACAAATAACTTCGATTGCTTTGATTGGAGTGCGCGCAAGTGCTACAATTGATTACAGTGTATGCATTTTATAAAGATTTCGGATATGTACATGTTAATAATGGAGAATTCTTGAACATCGCAATCTGCCACAGTACTATCAAAGTTGTGACCGCCAGAATTGAAGATTTTGTACCTTTTGCTCGTTTAGTCATTATGAATCGCCCATGACTGTAGCTCGTATTTCCCAGTAATATGCGCGATCGAGACCGGGGTCGCTACGGCCATCGTGCATCTCCTTTGTCGTGAACCAGTGACCCGTTTTCCTAACTAACTTTTCTTCCTCCTTTTGAAACCTCTCAAGCTGTTTCAAAGAAATCGAGAATTCATCATTAGCAGGATCTTTCTCACTTCCACCAGCACTAGAAACACGGTTTGAGACCGTTCGTTGCGTAAACTGACTTATTCCACGACGAGTAATTGGAGACTGCAGTTGCAGAGACGATCCGGAGCCAGGTCTACCCCAACCCCCCTGACGAGGGGCTAATAAGGGCAGGGGGGGTCTAGCAAGTACATATGCCCCGTTATCGTTGAAGATGTTGGAGTTCGATGATTTGTCACTGCCTTCGGTATCGATCAAGTCTGGGATATCTTTGAACACCGATTCGTTAACCTCATTCTTATTAATCCAGCAGAGGTTTTCGTTGTCGTAAACCATGTGGGCATTTTCATTAATAAAATTACTGTCACCTTTATTTGGCGCTGCCAAGTCCATGACATTTGCATTTTGAAATAACTCACCATTTACTAGCGAGTCCTTTATGTCACTAAAGGTAACCAATGATGGCTTGGGTATGCTTTCAAATCGAAGAAGGTCCACATCGTTACCTTCCCACTCCTGGAGCTCTTCATTGAATCGCATTCTGTTATTTCCATTCAAAACTTTGGGAAACGGAACAACTGATTTATTATTCAAATACTTGACAGTGCCCATTTTATGTTTGGTGGGTTGTTGGTTTTCAGCGGCTCTGGCAACCTCCATAGCTTTCTCGTGTAGCTCTTTCTCTCTATACTTTTGCAATAACTGCTGTTTCTTCAACTCTTGATTAGTCACAGACTTGTTGCCATGGAAAGAAGGAATGCGTTCCAATTTTCTCTTCACATTACTACTGAACTTAACCCCATGGTCAGGGTTAGGATCCAACTCGTCATTCTCGAATAATGCTCCATAATCTGCTTGCTTTCTTCCCACATCCATCGTTGATTTATATTTTTTTATCTTTGGCTGTGAACTTCGAGCCAAGCTAGGCATGGAGGTCTTTCCTTTTATTCTGGAAGTGGCAAGCTTATTACCCTGTAACTTTGTTTCAAACTCATGATCAAATCCGTCTGCAAAATCTTCGAACTCGTCTCTAGTGTAGTCATAGTTTACAGTTGGTTCATTTTCCAACTGCTCAAGCAATTCTAAATTTTGATTCGTTAGAGTGAGATTGCTGTTGTACGATCCAAAATTCTTTAGTTTCAAGGTATTATCTTGCGTGGGTAATGTATTCTGACGACGGTGATTCTGGTGCCTTTTTTTCAAGTCCATTTCCTCCAATTCTGCTTCTTTCTGTTTCTTGAGTTTATTCGCAGATAATCGTTCTGTCATTACTTTGTACATTCTAATCTCGTCGTCTCCAAAAACATTATCAAGATTGTCAAAATCGCTTCCATTCATTTGCGAAGTCACATCTGTTACATCTTCTTCGCTATATTCGCTCAATGTCTTTCGCATGAACACTCCTGGGTTTGGGCTGCTGTCATGTCTTGGGCTTTCATTCTTTCGGCGTCTGTCATATCCCTGCATCGTACCAGGTGCTAAAAGAGACAGTTTTGGAGATGACGTAGATACGGAGTTCATGGGTGAGATTTCAATGCTCTGAGGGATCATGCCACCCCCCAATGGAGAATTAAGCTCTTTAAGTTCAGCCTCCAAAAATAACGCTGGACTATTCGCTCTTGGCTGATGCATCTTAATAGTCTCGATATCTCTTAATCGTAACGTCTCGAACTGATCATCTATTCCGCCCTCAACAGTACCAAATATGTCGTTATTGTCGTCATTTTCTTGATACTTCTTTAAATCTATTTTGGAAGGTCTGTCTTTGTCACGATTAGACGTGCTCTGGCCAGTTCCTCGTAGCCCTGGAGACGTCATAGACGCCTGTCGAGACAATATTTTCGACCTCGTCTTTCCCAGTATCATCTCTATGCCTTGAAGACGCGTTTGTTAACACGCGCAATAAATCTACCAGTCTATATCCCTCCTGCCAGCCGAATACAACGTTTCAATACAAACAGAAATTATCACGTGATGTGATTTTGGGGGGTTGTGATTGTCTTGCCGACAACCCCCCTATGTGCTCTCGCGTTCCTCTTGCTCTTTCCTTTTTAGACTACAAGAGCCAAAAAGACCTTCATAGATACTGCCTGAGTTCAATCTCAAATTGCTTAATAATTGTAGGAGCAAGACTAAATGCAAGCGCCAAGAACAGCATCTGTGAGATAAAGGAGACCATTTCGCCAAATCCACGTTCTCCCTCTCCCACGCAATTCGAATAAGTTGTGCTTCGAAACGAGATAAGAGCAAGATCCAAAAGAGTAGGTACAAGTGCCATTTGTTGATTAAAAGAACGAATAAGACTGGTGTCATTCCAAAAAAAAAGAGGCTATGGCTCAGTACAAAGTCAGTGGTTAAAAAGTTCAATTCAGTAATCTTAACCAGAAACTCACGCAAAAGCTGAGTATATCCTAGCCACCCTAATCCGTGACAAATACCTTCTCCTGTCCGCTAAGTTATTTTTGGATACTCTCAACTCTCGGGATATGTATATAATTAGAATACAGTTGGTAAGCATTTTGAATTACTACCTGTTCTCTCTCCTTGTTGTTGAATTTCTACTGCCTAGGGTATCAAGTTTGGCACTCCTTTTCTCGCTTGATTAGTCGGATGTCGGTTCATGCTGTTTGACCACTCTCGGATGAACATTCTTCTCTATTTCTTCGTGGGCCTCGAAACACTACTTCTTAAAATTGAAGTATCAGCACCAGTCTAGTCTCGAAGGAAGTGTAAAATGGCCTGAGGGCGTGTTGCGCGACTTGATCTAGGATCCAGCTGTACCATGAAGTGGTAAAACATATTACAAACATTATCTTCTTAAAACTCAGACAAATTATGTAACCGTTCAACAGTTCGTGATGTCCTCTGAGATCAAATTAGCCATACTCTATAAATACCTAATTAGTTAAGACTCGAATGAGCTGCAAAAATTCTATCACCTGGTGGTAGCTTCACATTTTGGCCTTCGCCTTTTGCCAGGCTTTCTTGGTTTGTACCTGAATCAACTTTGATTCCTTTTGCTTACGCTACATGACCCAGGTCGTACAAGTCAAAAAATTACTGCCCAAGATTGTAAAAAATTGCCTTCAGCCAGATTCGAACTGACGATCTCCTCATTACTAGTGAGGTGCCTTACCAACTTGGCCATAAAGGCGATTGCTATTTTTTGCGGACATGCGGAAAAACTTAAAGTCTTGAAGAGAAAACTCTAGCATCGGGCAAAAGGTCAAGCTATGCTAAGCTAAAATAGCCGAAAACAACTCTTACACAAACAGAATAGTATTTCAAACTTCGTACTATCATTTTTGTTCTTGAATATTTAAATTCAAATACTTTTTATTTACGGAGGAAGATCCCATAGCTACATCCCTACTTCGAGCTTTCAGGCACCTACTACAAGCTTTCAGACACCTAAACCAGTGCGAAATACTCCAGGGCAGTTATCAATCAAAAAGAATATCCTAACTAGTGATAGATTCGTCAACAACCATGATAGACTCTGGTGTCAAAGTTTGTAAGTTGAACTTCCTTTTTTTAAGCCCATCTTGCTTAAACTAATCGTCGACTTGTAACATGAATACATAGCTGTCCTGAATGAATGAATCAGATGTTAAGTCGGTTGAAGTAAATTACAGTTTAGTGGATACTGTATGACGCGGACATTAGTATGCATAAAGTGCATCGTGCATAATTAAAATGCTGCAGTATGTCACTGATAAACGAATGGTAAAGATCCTCTAATAATATAAGCAACTCACTCTAATTTTTCATTCTTGTATTTTTCTTGCTCTATCTGCGTAACACTATCTATTAGTTGGTACTGCGATGTTCGGCTTCAATTTCTGTGTCAAAATAAGCTTTGGCAATTTCCCATTGTTGAACGAGAACAGCCCGCTTGGCCAAGTGGTAAGGCGCTCCACTCGTAATGGAGCGATCGTCGGTTCAATTCCGACAGTGGGCAGGTTTTTTTAATTCTTTGAATAATATATTGCAGCATGGGCCTTTACACTATCTTAATTGAATTAAAACTTCACTGAGACTTCTTCAGCCTATACTTTAGCTATATCCTGATTTAACATGCTAGGAGTGAATTAAATAGACGACAGAGTCACTATTGCATTATTCCTCCTGTTTCTTTTGAATGTTAGTTGTAAGTTTGAAATTTGTCATCTTTTCGTCCTTGGTTTGAGAATTGAGAGATAAAGTACAAACCCCTCACCAAACCCCTTCATATCATTTCAGAATAAAAGAATTAGAAATCAAAGAAGAAGGATCTCAAGTTTAATAACCGAACAAAGCCGAAGGAGGTTTTGTCCAGAGTACTTTTGAGGGAGCACTTAAATAGTTAAAGCCGCTTCGTTTAGTTAAAAACAAAGCGTCACATGCAAGAGAAGGCACATATTCCGATTTAGACTAAATTCACGTGACAGCAATATAGCCGAAACTGTAGTTCCGGTCTACCCTGTTTCTGCCCTGCTTGGCTTTTGTTATGACTTCATAGAATAACTTGCTACTCATCCAAGAAGAGTAAATGGTTGCCATTTTCTAAGTGAGAAGTTTGTAGCCTTTTTCTTAAGTGACACTACAGGAATAGCAAATAATGGCGTACGGACCGAACGAGTACCCAGAACCGTCACCGCAGTATGTGTCTGGCGGTTACAATCTGGAGGAGCAGGGCCAAGACGATGTTTACCATGTTAAGCCGGACTTGGAGACGCAAAACTTTGGCGAAAAGCCAGTACCATCTCAAAACTTTGACGAGAGTTTCAAGGTAACAAAGCCAAAGTTCAACGACTGGCCATTTGCAGTCTTTTTCATACTTGTTGTCGCAGGCTTTATTGCCGTTGCTGGAATTACGTTGAACGCTTTGCGCAAGACTTACGGGTTTCAGGGTTCTTCAATCTACGATTCAGCAAACTCATTCAGTTTGAACACTAATACAATCGTATTGTTTGCCTTTGTTATTGTAATTGGTGTCGTCTTGTCGGTCTTGGTAATTGTGTATGCGAGACAAGCTCCTAGAATCTTTATCACGACAGGCTTGATTATCAATATTATTTTGGGTCTAGGAACAACTATTTTCTACTTTGTGGAGCACTACTGGTCTGCTGCTATCGTGTTCTTGGTGTTTACGCTAATTACAGCATGGTGCTACTGGTCTGCACGTCTGAGAATCCCGTTCAGCGCGACCGTGCTTCAGATTTCTATTGATGTAATGAAGTCATATCCATCCACATTGGCGACCTCATTGATCGGAATTGTAATATCAGGTGCCTTTAGTGTCTTGTTTAGTGTGGTTATTGTCGCCACATACGTCAAATACGACCCCAACCCTCAGAACGAAGCGTGCAGTGTTGGAGGTGGAAGCTGTTCACACTCTAAACTCATCGGCGTGTTGGTATTTGTTTTCTTCGCCGGCTACTACATTTCTGAGGTTATCAAGAATGTTATTCATGTTGTAATTGCCGGAGTTTACGGAACATGGTACTACTTGGCTCTGTCAGACCAGGGAGCTCCTAGATTACCCGCTTTAGGTGCCTTACGTCGTGCCATGACATACTGTTTTGGGTCAATTTGCTTTGGATCGTTGATTGTGTCACTCATTCAGCTCCTTCGTGCATTTATCCAGATTTTGCGGTCAAACGCATTTTCGCAAGGCGACAACTGCGCTGGTTGTGGATACTTGATCTTGGATGCTATAATTGGATTCTTTGAATGGATGGCAAGTTACTTTAACCACTATGCCTATTGCTATGTCGCATTGTACGGTACGAGCTACATCAAATCGGCCAAAGACACATTCAAATTGCTCAGGTTCAAGGGCATGGATGCCTTAATCAATGACTGCTTCATTAACACTGCCCTTAATATGTATTCATTATTTGTTGGGTATGTGGTGGCTTTGTTTGCCTTCTTTTATTTGAAGTTCACCAAGCCGGAGTACAATTCCGATGGCCAGTACTACGCTCCTGTTTTGGCCTTCTCCTTTTTGATTTCGGGACAGATTACCCGTATCGCCTTGACCGTCATCGAGTCCGGAATTTCAACATTCTTTGTTGCTTTGGCCAGAGACCCCGAGGTCTTCCAAATGACAAACCGCGACAGATTCGACGAGATTTTTAGGAATTACCCACAGGTTTTGCAGAAGCTTACTGGAAGTCAATGATTAGAATCCAATTGCTAGCCAAGCAGACAGACGTCCAAGATATCAATCAGAATTGAAAAAGAATAGGCTTACTGAATGTTAAACTGACATTCCATAGGACACATGTCCAGAAACTCAAACTGTACGCCGTTCTTTACGCTTTATGCTAATAATTTGTAACTGTTTAATACCTTTTTTTATAGCTTATCAAAAACTCATGTTCAAATTTCGACTCCACATTTTCGAAGCAAAGGGCTACGCAGTAACTCCTGAAAATGTTGACACTCGCCATTGGTGATCTTTTTGTTCCGGAGCGAGCCATAGAATTGCCTCTTAAGTTTCGCAAGCTCTTATGCCCATCTCCAGGGTCCATACCTAGCAACAACAAGATCTCTCAAGTATTGTGTTTGGGCAACATAGTCAACTCCCTCGAAACGCTTGAGTTCTTGCACAACTTATCTCCATCCTTCAACATTGTCAAAGGTGAGTTTGATGACACTCTGATATTACAACAGCAGTTGTTGTCATTGAATAATCGCGATAATCAGATACCCATGTATAACGTGGTTACACATGATAATTTACGAATTGGCTTCACGAATGGATACCAGATTGTGCCTAAGAATGACCCCACCGCTTTGCTGACACTAGCACGTGAGCTAGATGTTGATATATTGATTTGGGGAGGAACGCACAAGGTTGAGGCATATACGTTGGATGGTAAGTTTTTTGTCAACCCAGGTACCGCCACTGGCGCTTACAACTTTGACTGGCCTGATAGAGATTCAGACGACGAAGGAAGTGATCATTCTGCTGATGATCCAGATAATGAAAAGAAAGATGTAGGAGACGATGGTGAAGTTACTGATAAGAAACTCGACAGCGATGTTGGCGAAACGGCCAGCGACGCTGTTCAAGGCACTGCTGACCAAAAAAAGCCACATAATGGAACTACACCAAAAGAAAAAACCAAGAGTACAACAAAGAAGGACCTCTTCGGAGATGGTGATGAAAAAGAGACAAACTCAATAGACGCAGTGGCAGAAACGTCAAAAAATGAAATTGACTTGAGTATTTTGAACCAAGTTAAAGAGATGACCTTGATTACGCCATCGTTTTGTTTGTTAGATACACTGGGATCCAAGTGTACTTTGTATATATACACATACCTACAAGGTGAGGTTAAGGTTGATAAAGTCACGTACCAAAAGGAGTAAGTATGAATGGCTTGAATTTGTTTCTAAAAAACTATATTACATACAACTATGCTTGCACCGACGAGTAGTGTAGCACAAACTCTTTCTTGATCTTTTCCCAGTTGTGTGGATCAAAAAAAACGTATACCCCTTTTTCTACATCAGGGCTAATTAATACTGGTTCCACGTTGCTATCTTTGGTCAACCAAACCTGTATGTCTTTGTGATACCTCCAGTTCCTAGCGACGAGTTCCCGTGAAGCATATTCTTGCAATGCATCTCTGGGTTTCATGTAGAATATGTAGAATAAAGTCTCGTCACTAAAAGACTGGATCTTATTGTCACAAGGATCAGGCTGTGGGGTGATGTTTTGTGGTTGAATAGACTTAGGTAGCGAAAAGTACGGTTCTACCTCCGACCGCGACGTTTCCGTCCATGGTGAAGCCAAATTCTTCAATATTTGTGAACCTTTTGATAAATCTAAGCCTAACATGCTAATATCCTGCCCTATAGCAAACGTAGTATACTCCGATTGGTCCATCTTGACCAAAGATGACAATCCTGCCATACCATACTTCTCCATTTCATTCTGAAGTGATGCATCTGTGTTTGACTCAGGCTGGGATACAGCCGAGGTGGGGGCGTTGGGGGCCGGTGATAATCCTGGAGGTAACGTCGCTAATTACAGCTAGGCCAGCACAAGTGCAATAGCCCCAGCACTTGTTAGTATTTACAAAATCCAGTAATTAAGCTTTGGTTAATTGTAAGATACATACGCATCAAGTCGCTGTTAAATATTCCAGATATCAGTGATCTATTGCCGCCAGAGTAGCTTTAATGTAGAGCGTTCACCTGTAGCAGTTCAAACCACAAAAAGTACCTCAGGTTTGGCAAGATACACGACCGAACACGTGACAATATTTATAGATTTGAGCTGAAGCTCATGGCCATCGCAAAGGCTGATTCTTGCAGCAATGTCGAGAAGGTATATTCCTAATATAATAGTAACAGGTACTCCTGGATGTGGAAAAACATCACATGCTGAAAGCTTAATCTCTCTACTTAATGAAGACCGTGAAGGCACGAGCCAATACAGGCATTTGAATATCAGCGATGAAGCTAAATTGCGCCAATGCATCGATAGCTATGATGAAAGGTTAGACACATCGGTAGTCGACGAAGACAAGTTGTTGGACTCTTTAGAGCCAGACTTGGAAAAGGGTGGGATGGTCGTGGACTGGCATTGCTGCGACATTTTCCCGGAACGATTAATTGATTTGGTAGTCGTCATACGGACTGACAGTGGCTTGTTGCACGAGAGATTGTCGAAAAGAGGATACAGCGAGATCAAACTTCAAGAGAATCTTGACTGCGAAATTATGGAGGTGATATTACAAGAAGCACGTGAATCCTATATTCCAGAAATTGTGATTGAGTTGTCATCCAATACTGTAGATGAAATGGAACAAAATGTCGAGCGCATGTGTGGTTGGGTTGAGAACTGGGTAAAAGATCACGCAGAAGGTGTTACTAATTTGTTAGATCCTGCGTTGGCCGGGGCTGATGAAGATTCAGAGGAGGAATCAGATAACGAGGATCCAGAACTCAGAAACGATGATTACGAAGGCGATGATTAAAAGCACTCTTATATTTAGAGGAAGTAGAAAAAATTAATATACAGTTAAGATGGAGAAGTAAACACTAGGTAAACAGGCATTTCACTGTGGGAGATGCCCGTACAAAAAGATTGAAACTCGCTTTAAGCAAGTCTCCAAAAGATTATGCAAAATAGGAAATGAACCCCCTGAGGTAGTACAATGCCAAGAACACTATCAAAAATGCAGCAGGATAAACGCCTTTTGTGACAGCTATATAGCTCCACTTTGAAGTCAATCTCTTCAAATTGTGGCGCTCCAACTCCATAATACACTTTCCATTCTGTTCAAAGATGTACTTGGACTCCTCAATAATTTCCGACTTTTGCTGCTCGGTCAAACTATTTCTAGTCGCAAGTTCGTAATCCCTCTTGTATGAAATACGTAACAAAGACTCATCCGCCACGTCGAAAGCAAACAAGTTGGTTCCTAACTTGACAATTTCTTCGTGCTTCAAGCCATTCTTCTGAGGGAACATTCCTGTCGCCTTGGCAAGAGACGACCTCATTATTCTACCACCCGCAAAGAGAGCCAAGTACATGACGTGCATATATGCGAACAACAAGTGCGGCTTCTCAGCCGTAACGCGGAGAATATGGTTTGAAAATTCAATCTGTTCAGGCATCATGGGCGTCATGAACTTTTCTTTGCGGTCATCATAGTAAAAGCACAAATCCTGAATACATTTTTCACTTCTTGCGAGCTCTGGTTTCCACACAGACTTGATCATCTCGGAGATATCGGTCTCTTTCTCCTCATCGAGGTGAAGAGCAAGACTCTTCTCGATAGCAGCAAAGACATGGTAAAAACTTTGCAAACCCTGGCGGTAGATTTTGTAGTCGCGAAGAGCTAACGCGAATCTGAATGTCATCATTTTGTCCACTTTGTCATGTGCTGCTCTTGTCTCCGCATTAATGCGGTTTCCCAATGCGCCGATATCGGTCTTGAGGGGAAGGATCTCTTCCTGGCTCAACTTGGAGGTAGCTCCCATCATACGAGTAGTGCTGGTCATTTTAAGTGAAGGGCAGACGAATTATCAATGAAATTCAACGGTATTTAGCAATTTCGGGAGCAGGGACGTGGCTATATATACTGTTTGCTGGAAGGCGATATGTCCGACAGACGCGAAATGTTCAGGCCCGATATGTCCGAAGAAAAAATCGCGCCCCAAAAATGTCACGCTAACAAACATTAAGAACGGAGCCGAAAAGGCTTTGCCGATCTAACCAGTTAAAGAGAGAAGCTAATCGTTGCAACAGCAAGCGTAAACCAAAATTTTAAGTCTGCGAGAGGGGGATTTATTGCTAATAGGTGACGGCTTGCTAATGAGGTCTCGTTACATCTCCACATCTTCAGTCTCAGCCTCCCGCTTTAAGCATGCGCCATCTTTGGAAGAGTTTGTATTCAGACAGAAGTTACGTTCAATTTATCGAGATATGCTTCGCGTAATTTATAAAAGTTACGAGAAGGAGCTGTTGCTAAGTTTCGCCCGAGCTGAATTTAAAATTAATACCAAGGAAACGGATTTGAATCACAGGAAGTACTTGCTACTGCTAGGTATAAACAGGATGAATGAAGTCGTGCTGATGATGGGAATTAAACATTCTAAAAGTTTCAAGTAGAGTAGTTATATTAATTATAAATAGAGCAGGTAGGAAGCAGATTCTCTAATAGAGTCGCATAATAACTTTAGAGAACGTTCAATCTCTTCGCCATCTAATGAGAGCTCAGCCGGGAAAATACCTGAAGTTACACCACTGTCCCTGACCTCGGCCATCTGCTTAGCCATATACCCTTCTAGTTTAATGTCGCGAATCAATTGATCAATTGTGGGCTTGATGCTATTGTTGCCGGTTTTTGAGGCAAGGTATTGCGCTACCTTGATAAACTCGATGAGGTTAGTCAAGTTGTAGTTTAACTCCCAGCTCAATGCATAGGTTTCGGCCAGCAGTTCTGTAAAGAGAATCGATTTTATCTTCTCGAATTTTAAGTTCTTTACCAAATAGTTCATCGTAGCTTCCTTTTCAGCACTTTTAAGAGCAGACATGAAGAGTTTCAACAATGCTAGGTAGAGTTTTTGCAAAACTACTTCGAACTGAATATTTGGCTTATACTTTTCCAAAAGTTTGTTGAAGGATTTGAGTAAATTAGAAACTTGATATGCTTGGGCCGAGAAAATAATAGTATATCTGATTATAGACATTCGTATGGTTTGCTCATTTAGAACCGCTAAGGGTGCTGGTTTTGAAAGTTTTGAAAATTCAGGACTATCCAAATTATCATTGAATATACCCACAGCTTTCCATTCAGTTTTGTAGTCGTTATTGATTGGAAACGCATCGCTGCCAAGCATTTCATTTCTATGAGTATCCAAATAAGTGGAAAAATATCCCATGTAACTCAAGTCATTAATAACCATCGAGTACTTGAAGATGGAAGCGATGACAAAGTTGCGAGTGACAGAATTTGATAACCGCTTACCCAAGTTTATAAAGCCCTGGAGTTTGTTATAAACTCCACTTTCAAACCCATCAAGTAGACTGGACTTCACCTCCGAGTCTGAGGTGAGATAGAAACGAAATATGTCAATCAAGTCGGTCAAATGCTGCTTAGATGGGTTGACCGGAATAAGGTAGTGACCTAACGTGTCATGCTGTATCATTTTAATTTTAAGCTGCTTGTAGTGTAACGCCACCAAGTTCGATGCGTTTAAATGTGACAAAAGCTTGAGTAACCATAAATGAAGGTTATGATTATACTTGTCGTTTTTGATCAAGTGTTGCAAAATGCAAATGTTTTTGAGAACCAGCCTTGCAGAAAGATCTTGCAGCAACTCGATAATTATGGGAATCAACGCCACCTGGCTCAATAGGTTGTTGTCGAATTCACCGGAGCTAATTCTTCCATCGAAGGCGGAGTAAATTTTCCAGCAAGTAGATACGTACAGCTGTGTCCAATCTGCACTTTTGTCCGTTTGCAATTCATACAAGAGTTTTTGAGTATTGATTAATCTTGTCAAGTTACGCGCATCCTTCTCAGATTCGTGCATGAGAACGTCAGATTCCGTGGACAAGGTAGAAATCAAATTATTTGGCGCCTCTAACAGCGCCAAGTATGTTTTCAAGTCGGGGTAGCAGCAGAGGTTGTGGCCGTATGCGCGGTAGTATGCCGTTACGGCAGCATCGACATTGGAATCAAAAAGAGACGCAATTTGTACCCTAACCAATGATGAGTTACGGGACACTGGTACATTGTCCAACAACTCTGTAACGCTCAGTTCGAGCCAGCCTTCATGCTTGGCGGACTTGGCAAGCAAGCACCATAACTCAAAGTCATCGACGTTTCTATCTACCACGAGGCATCTTGTATAAGAGAGAAGCGTGGCCCAGTTTTGCAGCTTTTCCAAATATTCGCAGTAGCACCACTGCACATGCAAATCAGCGAGTGGGTGCTTGTAGAGGCACAAGCGATCAATATCCTCTGTCCGGTTAGCAGCCACCAACAACTCGACACGCAATAGCAACTCCGCGCTGCTAGCAGGCTTTACCAGATCTTCCAGAACGAGCTTGGCGCCCAACTGCACAAACAAGGATGTTTCGCGTTCCGATACCCCCGCCTCGTCGGCATGTTTCCATAGCCACAAGTAGCCTAGAGCCAGTAGGTAGCGAGCTCTATCGGAATTCTTGTTATACCGGAACATTGTGTTGAATATTTTACTGTATTGGCGATACGAAGTGAACCTGGTGGCGGCTCTATCCAACCATGCATCCATCAATGCCTCGGTCGAGACCGGATACTTCTTTATTGCCGCCTCATACACAGCAGACGGTTCTATCGCAGAAGCAGGCGGCAGTGGACCGAGAGCTTCGAAAAAGTCGTACAAGAGTCCTAGTGTCTGTGGATCGCTAGGCCGCTTGTCCAAAAGCTCACGGCTCTTGGCGATTGCAGCCTCAACCTGGCCCATTTTGTAGAGACACAAGCTATCGAGTGCATAGTAGTAGCTGCGTTGTGGATACTGCTTAATCTTGCGCGCCAATGCGAGCTGGGCGTTGCGATACGCGCCCAGATCTATCGCGTCAAGGATATCCTGGTCCGAAGACATGGTGTTGCCGGCAATTTTTGGTGAAAATTTCGCCAAAAATGTTTTCAACTCACTGGAAACCAGGAAACCTTTCCTAATCGCAGTTTAGGTATAGAAGACGCGTCAGGGAGAACATAGTAATGTAAAACTATGTATTGATGGAATGACGTGAAGGGAAGAAAAGAAGTGGAATGAAGATATGAAGTAATGAAATGGACTGAAGAAATAAAACGTAGAAATGAAATGAAGCAAGTATACAAGTGGAGTGAGGACTGGGAGGTGAATGATAGACAACTGGTTCACGACATGGGATATGATAAAGTGATTATCAAGTGAGAAGTGTATTTGTGGAACGGGTGGGGAAACCAAGCTAGGTACCTTACTGACGACATAAATGAGCGCAATAAATGTGTTCGTAATGTTAAAATAAGAAGTAGCGACAGGTAGAGAAGGAAGAGAACCGTTGTGGTCAGGTCCGACACATCAGGGAGGGGTCGGCGAGGATCAAAGTGGGGGTGTTGGTCCTATTATTAGAATATACTTCAAGACCAGAGGCACATCCAACCATGCCGCCACAGTAGACGGCTGCTATCGGTACGAAGACTAACCGCTGTGGCGAGCGGGGATAGTCCGAGGCATTCCGACAAAACCCGCTGTCTTTTTCTCGGCGCCGCGTCGTCCCTGCTTTTGTTCCCTTTGCAGTACAATCGGGAATTACGCGGCCGGCAGCAAGAGGCACCTAGTCCAAGACATGCACGGCACAAACGGAGCGGCGTAACGTATCACACCTTCCAGGAACAAAACGGGTACTGTTTAACACGCTTATCAGCGACCGTAAAGGGAAGGAGAACCGACCGCCGCGAGTACAATAGCAGATTCGACTTGGCACATGTTGCTAGTAACACTATCGCGAGCACTGGCCGACAGACTCTGTCTCGGCGCAATCACGGATCTTGGCTCGACCAGCGTAACTACCCATCAATGTGCACGTGGGCGGGGGAAGAGATGCCCAACATGCTGAATCCGGAAAAAAGCCATCTCGTATACACTCCCTAATCGATCGACTCGGAGCAATACGGCACCTTCCCGAGAGAGGAACTGCACGTCCATACGAGAAAAAATAAAGACACCCCTCGGAGTCGGCGCTCAAAACCACACACAGCCGTTTGCAACCTACTGTCCCTGAGATACCTTTTAAACCCCTCAGATGATTTGCCCTGTCCCCCTTCTCAACAGGCGCGCTTAAAGATCCACACGGGCCTACTGAAAATATGCCAGGCCGGCAAGAGCCAAGACGCCAAGGCCTGCTTATTGCTTTTCGTTTTGCTGCAGGACTTGGCATCTATAGGGAAATGGCTGCAATCACGTGACAAAAATAACCATAGAAGTATGGGTGTATAAAAGGAAACGAGTCCCGGCGGGGAAGCATTGTGCCGGCTAAAGTAATTGATAGACAAAATGGTTTCTGTTGCCTCTCTCGAGAAGGCCAATGTGCCGACCTTGAGGACAAAAGAGCGGGTAACCACGAGCGACTCCGATGAGCGCTTAGGTGGAAACGGCGAAAATGCCAACGCACCGTACCGCTTGACGGCAGAGGCGGTGGCGGAAATGTACAATACAGACGTTACACGTGGTCTCACTGACAAGCAGGTGCTTGAACTGCGTGCCGTACATGGGTCGAATACACTTGGAGACGACCCCGGTGTACTGTACCTGAAGATTATTGCACACCAGGTGTTCAATGCCATGATTTTGGTGCTCTTGATTTCCATGGTTATTGCACTTGCCATCAAGGATTGGATATCCGGAGGTGTTATTGGTGCCGTTGTCGCTATCAATATTGGTGTTGGCTTTGTCCAGGAGCTCAAGGCGGAGAAGACTATGGGTTCTTTGCGCTCGTTGTCGTCACCAACTGCACGTGTCACCCGCGATGGTGACGACGATGTTGTGATACCAGCAGATGAGGTGGTTCCCGGTGACATTGTACACATTGCCGTTGGTGACACCGTTCCTGCTGACATCCGCTTGGTATCCGGCATGAATTTGGAAACGGACGAAGCGCTCTTGACGGGTGAATCTCTTCCGGTGTCGAAGGATTTCAACCAGGTCTACCAGGATGCAAGCGTGCCTGTTCCCGTGGGAGATCGACTCAACTTGGCATATGCCTCGAGTGTCGTCGCCAAGGGAAGAGGTACCGGCATTGTGGTGGCTACTGGCTTGAATACCGAAATCGGTACCATCGCAAGATCACTCCGTAATAATGATGGTTTGGTGCACCGTGTCGACAAGCTGCTGGGAAGCGTGTCGTTTTCCGATTACGCCAAGGCAGTTCTCTTTACGATCCGCAACATTATTGGCAATGTTTTGGGTATTAATGTTGGTACACCCTTGCAGCGCAAGTTGTCGTGGTTGGCCATCTTCTTGTTCTGGGTCGCTGTAGTTTTTGCAATTATTGTGATGGCTTCCCAAAAGATGAATGTTGACAAAGAGGTGGCCATTTATGCCATCTGTGTGGCACTCTCAATGATTCCACTGGCATTAATTGTGGTGTTGACCATCACTATGTCTGTTGGTGCACTGGTTATGGTTGATAAGCATGTTATTGTACGCAAGCTCGACTCGTTGGAAGCTTTGGGCGGAATTAATGACATTTGCTCCGACAAGACTGGCACCCTCACTCAGGGAAAAATGATTGCGAAAAAGGTTTGGATTCCTAATGTGGGAACCTTTAATGTTGCCAACTCTAACGAGCCATTCAACCCAACGGTGGGTGATGTGCAGTATTCAGAGCACAGTCCTCTCTTTATTCGCGATACTGATGAGGAAGTTGACTTTAATCAAAAGATGCCTAAAGCTGATGAATGCATTTCCTTTGGAAACTGGCTTCGCACTGCCACTTTGGCAAACATCGCTACAGTGAACCAAGCAGTTGACGCTGACACTGGAATTACAGAATGGAAGGCCAACGGTGATGCCACTGAGATTGCTATTCAGGTATTTGCTACAAGATTGGACTTTGGCCGTAAGGAGGTTGAGACCGCTGGAAACTTTGAACATCTTGCAGAGTTCCCATTTGACTCCTCAATCAAGCGTATGTCTGCCATCTACAAGAGTCCCACAGAGACACGTGTCTTTTCAAAGGGTGCCGTAGAGAGGTTGCTCGACTGTTGCTCAACGTGGATGGGTTCTTCAGATTCTGAGACGAAGTTTGACTCCCAAACCGAGATTCCATTGACAGACGACGACAAGGCGCTTATAGAGGACAATATGAATGCTCTTTCGGCTCAGGGTTTACGTGTTTTGGCTTTTGCAACCAAGAAGATTGATGGCATTGGCAGCGTTGATTTGCAGAAGCGTGAATCAGTTGAAACTGACTTGGTTTTCCAAGGTTTGATTGGTATCTATGACCCACCGAGAGAAGAGACTGCAGGCTCCGTTAAGCTTTGCCACAAGGCGGGTATCAATGTGCACATGTTAACTGGTGACCATCCCGGTACGGCAAGGGCCATTGCACAGGAGGTTGGTATTTTGCCCCACAACTTGTACCACTATAGCAAGGAAGTGGTTGAGGTTATGGTTATGACTGCTCTGGAATTTGATGCTTTGTCAGAAGATGAAATTGATAATTTACCAGTCTTGCCTTTGGTCATTGCTCGTTGCGCACCACAAACGAAGGTGCGCATGATTGAAGCGTTACACCGTCGCGGAAAGTTTGTGGCCATGACTGGGGATGGTGTGAACGACTCTCCTTCTTTGAAAAAGGCTGATGTTGGAATTGCAATGGGCCTTAATGGCTCAGATGTTGCAAAGGACGCATCGGACATTGTGTTGACAGATGATAATTTTGCTTCCATCTTGAATGCTATAGAGGAGGGTCGCCGCATGTCGTCTAATATCCAAAAATTTGTGTTGCAGCTTCTTGCTGAAAATGTTGCCCAAGCACTCTACTTAATGATTGGCTTGGCATTTATAGACGAGACTGGCCGCTCAGTATTCCCACTCTCCCCCGTTGAAGTTTTATGGATTTTGGTTGTCACCTCCTGCTTCCCTGCTATGGGATTGGGCCAGGAGCGTGCGTCAGACGACGTCTTGGAGAAGCCCCCCAACAATACAATTTTTACATGGGAGGTTATTATCGACATGTTGGTTTACGGAGTCTGGATGGCAGCATGTTGCTTGCTTTGCTTTGTGGTTATTGTTTATGGAAAGGGTGATGGTGACTTAGGGTTTGACTGTAATACCATGGATGCGACTGAGGTTTGTGACTTGGTATTCCGCGGTCGCTCTGCTTCATTTGCAAACATGACTTGGTGCGCTCTCATATTGGCGTGGGAGTGTATTCACCCTTGCAACTCTCTCTTTTACATGAGACAGGACACTGACAACCCCTGGTGGAAGCAGACTGCAATTGACTTGTATGACAATAAGTTCTTGCTCTACTCAATTATTGGAGGCTTTCTCTCGGTGTTCCCGGTCGTTTACATTCCTGTCATCAACGATAAGGTGTTTTTGCACAAGGCTATTGGCTACGAGTGGGGTGTAGCTGTTGGATGTACTATATTGTTCTTGTTGGGATCAGAGTGCTGGAAGTGGATCAAGCGTATTACCAAGCGTCGTGACACTCTTAAGGCCAAGAATCCCGAGTACGAGTTGGAAAGGAACGACCCCTTTCAAAAGTATGCCTCGTTTTCCAGGTCTGGGACCATGGACAAGCACGACGTTATTGTTTAAAGCACATAACCTATATAGTCTTTTTAAGTAATGTAATATTTATTTCGAAATGAAGAGGCTATTTGCACCGATTAAGCCAAAACTGTTGCATAAAAAAAGACTCATTCTATCAACTTTACGTAGTTTGAAGGGCAGATACCCACTTCGCCATTGGCGCGTCTGGCCTGCCACCACTTGCCGTTGATGTCGTCTACTTCCAAGAGCTCGTCCTTGACAAAGGAGATTTCGTTGGCATCTTCCGGGTTGGCGTCGTAGCTGTACAATGCCTTCGCCTTATACCTAAACGTCAGCACCGCAGCAGCGTCTTGCTCATTGTACACCGATTGTCGTTTAGTCAAATCGCGCAACAGTCCGTAGTTGTTGTGCACGTCTGAGGAGCTGAGGTTTTCCAACCCATTCAACTGCGATGATGCCACGTAGGGCTGTCCCGGTTGCTGGCCAACCCCAAAGCTGTTGGTAGTCAACTGCAGCTGGCGCATGTTCTTGTCGCGGAACTGCGGGCTGGCGGTCACTCCGCCAGCGTAGCGCTTGTAGTCGTCCTCGTCGTTGCCTGCAGCCGTTTCGCCGGCTGGCGGCAAGTGCTCGTGCGCGTGTGAGTGGTGCTTGAGTGAAAACGAGTCGATAAACTGGTTGGTCGGCAGCTCTGGGTGTCCGCCAAAGTATATGATCCAGATGAGGTTCAAGATGCTCAACAAGATACATCCCGCGGCACACGCCAAGTTTCCAGGCTGGTCAGACACGTAAATAAGCGAGTTGGTGGAGTTGGTCAGGTAGATAAACGCGACGCTCACGAGGCCGACAAGCGTGAACTTGTACAACTCGATGTTATTATTCAAGTAGAGTACGAGTACCACGAGTATGACGACTATCTGGTAGGCGATGCCCCACCATGAAAAGTGCGGAAACTGTGACTGGTTCAGTGCCGCGGCACCACCCAACGCCACTACCCACGCCATGATCCCAAACAGGATTGTCGTGAGCGCGAACGGGTCGTTGTAGAGGTTGCTGATACGGAAGGTCATCGTACACGCCGCCAGCAAACAAGGTCGTCGTGGTCCCTAGAAGTTGTCCGCGCCAAACACGGAGAATTCCTCACTCAGAAAACAGCAAAATAGCAAAAACAACACGCGCATCACACGTGACCAGAATAATGCATCGCGGCAAAGGCTGGGCCCAGGCGGTCCGGGCGGCGAAAGGAGGGAAGGAGACGGAGACGGAGAAGAAGGGAAGAAAAGGAGGAAGGAGGGAAGGGAAAGACGAGACTGAAGAGAACGACGGCCAGAGATGAGGGCGGGTGCTGGGCGGGATTAGACGGAGTGGCAAGGGGAGAGGGAGAGTATCAGACTGAAGGAATCAAGAGGGGTGGCGTTGGCTGATATAATTTCTGCTTCGTTTTGTTTGGCGCGTCATCTCGAACCGCGCCTTATGCTGTTTCGTGGCCAAGAGCAGTAGCACCAGGCGTAGGGTGTATGAGAAGGCGAGGTGTGGCGTCTTAGGCGTAGATGTAGCCGCAGGCGTAGGTGTAGGTGTAGGTGTATGTGTGCCGAGCCTCGATTGCTAATTTACAACAATAGGTGATTAGGTCTGGCCAGACCCCAGACATTGATAGCCGAGGAGGACCAGAAGAATAGCAGGAGGCGATATGGAATAATAAGAGCGAGGCGCATACCGAATAGGAGTATAGCACAATGCAGACGTGTATTGCAAGTGAGAGGAGGAGGGTGTACGAGGGGAAGATGATTAACCGAGAGTTTGAAAGGAAGGGATGGCGCTGGGGTCACAACTTTGGCAGGGACCTGACGCAGGGTGGGTGTGCATGAACCACGTATCACGTGCATATCACGATACTAATCATGTGACATCTCCAAGATCAGTCATGTGATAGATGTCAACTTGTATCAGGTGATACATATCACATGTTCAGTTCACGTGTCATACACCGGTGTGCAGACTCTATTGACTCTGTGTCGCCCGTAAGCTTCGGAGTACGGAAAGAACCGTGTCGGAGATGTATGCGCGCAGACTAGCGGGGTTTGAAATTATCCGTCAGACTTTAAACGGACACCCTCGATTGGTTGAAAAAAGGGTCATTCTCACTTTACATCCACACCGCCACAGTGACCCGTAGATTCTGGTATGTGCCAAGGTCGGGCATGCTTGTCCTTCGCGGGTTGTAGTAAACTTGCTCGTGCATACACAAGTAAGGCCATTCCTTCTGTGCCTGTATGCCGACGCCAATTACTTGTCGTCAACAACCGTATCGTCAATTGCGGGCGGCCCCTGTGCCAATTGCTGTCTGCCCTTTCTGGCCTTAGTCAGGCGGCGCTACCTAACCCCTAACCCCAGACGACCCCCATGGCAACCCACAGGCTCCCCAGCCAAGCTCCTACCCCTACTTCCAACCTCCTTCGGTGCGGCTTATCCGAATCGTTTCCTGCACGGCTAAAGGACCAGCGGAGGCGAGCCGTCCGCTCCGCGCATGGCTGCTATTGTCCGGCAGATGGTCAGCCACAAACATCCGCGCTGCCGGAAGTTTTAGGGTTCGGTCGAGCGCACTGCAAACGGGCCAGCTGGATATAAAACGGCTCGCACATTCTACACTATGTCTGTAGATATTCAGTACGACATCTACACATGTTATCCATACACTCGAAATTTGCATTGGGCCCCAGCAGCGTGCTTGCTCGCACGCTTGCACGTCTGTATGCTACCCCAACTATGGCGCACCCAGCCACCTCGGAGTCGGTGCCGCTGCCAGTTCAAGTGCTGGCACCAGCAAACGCGCCCAGTCCCGTCGTGGGCTCGCTCACATCTACTCCCGCTATCCGCACACACGTTGTATTTACGCACCCGCCATTCTCGACGGAGGACTGCAACAAAATTGTTTACGAGCACCGCGAGCCGCAAACGTTTGGCGATAAGGTTGCGTTTCGCTGGATCCAATTTTTTCGCGGCAGCTTTGACCTCGTAACGGGCTACAAGAAGCCTGCTAGCGAGACACACGAGGACCCGAACGAGTTTAAGGGGACACGCTACGAGATGACGGAGCGCAAGTGGTTGACGCGTATCATCTTTTTGGAGAGCGTGGCTGGAGTTCCTGGCGCAGTAGCTGGCTTTTTGCGCCACTTGCACTCGCTCCGCCTCTTGCGCAGCGACCGCGGCTGGATCGACACCTTGCTTGACGAGGCCCACAATGAACGCATGCACTTGCTCACGTTTATCGAGCTCGGCAATCCTGGCCGCTTTATGCGTTTATGCATTTACGGCGCACAAGGTGTTTTTTGCAACTTGTTTTTCTTAGCTTATCTCTTGAACCCCAAGTACTGTCACCGCTTTGTTGGCTACTTGGAGGAGGAGGCGGTAAGCACGTACTCTCATTTGGTGCGCGAGATTGATGCTGGCGCAGTTCCGGGCTTTGAAAAGGTGTCGATGCCAAGCATTGCAATTGCGTACTGGCCAGAGTTGACTGCGGAGTCTTCATTCCGCGACTTGGTTGTGCGCGTGCGTGCGGACGAGGCCAAGCACCGCGAGGTGAACCACACATTGGCCAACCTTGACCAGCGCGTGCACCGCAATCCGTTTTCGTATGTTGACCCCATCCTGACCAAACCCCAGCCGGAACACGGTATCAAGGTTACGCGCGGGGTTGGCTGGGACACTAAAGACTTGTCTTTGTAGTTTTCTGCTTCTATATTTATAGAGTATATGCACTATTGTGCTGGATCGCATCTAGCATAAATGCCAGCTGCTGGTTTAGCTTTTGGATCGTGAATGTACTGGTTGTGAGTCTTGAGATTGACGTGGCGAGAAGCAAGACTTCTAGAGAGAATTTTAAGAGTTCCAAGAGTTTTAAGAGTTTTAAGAGTTCCAGGTGCTCCACAAGTTCTCGTTTGTTATAGTTTAATTGGTGTACACTTCCAATAGAACTGATATCATTCGTTGTTTAAGAATCGTCCTGTGCTCTCTCCCTAGTGCTAAACTCCACTAGTCCTGGGCCAACAATTATTATGTAATCACATCTCATCGACGAGCAAACCAGCATTGGCCACACAGGCCACAACCAGACTTTTGGCGCGACTAGCAGCACAGAGAACTGCCGGACTGACTACCGGACTTGCGGTAACAAGCACGAGACGTGTTACTGAAACACACCGCTATGTCTACGCCAGATAACTATGTTAAGCAGGAGGACCTTATTGATGACTTGCTCCATACGGGACACAGTCTCGACAATGACGGTGAGATTCAGATTATAAACAGGGACGACCCGTTCAACGCCTTTCCTGCAATGGGAACATCGCCAGGCATACCCGAGTTTTCGAACCTGCTGGGAAACCAGTACGACGACTTTTCTGTGGGCACAAGCGGCTATGCTTTGCCCTACTCCAACGAACACTCTGGCCTCACGCCGGTAATGTCACCCATAGTCGACTTTCCCGGAGGAAACTCGCCAATTCCGAACGCATCCAACCAGATTGCAACCCTACACGGCTCCGCAAACAAGTTCATACCGAGCCAGCTTCCGCCCATGCCGCCTCTCTCGGAGACGGTGCTTCCCACCCTCAACTACTCGCTTGCGCTCAAGAATGCACCAACCAGCAAGTTTCAACCCCGCATACCACACTCTGATGCACAGAGGACGGATGAAGTAAGTGCATCTACTTCTGGTGGCGCCTCGGCCACCGCAGCAAAAAAGAAGAAGGAGCCGAGCGCTCCCAAGACACGCCCTGCATTTGTGATGAAGATATGGTCGATGGTGAACGACCCAGCTAACTACGAGTACATACGGTGGAATGAAGACGGCAAGTCGTTCCAGGTGTACCACAGCGACGAGTTTATGAAGCTTATTTTACCAAAGTACTTCAAGCACAACAACTTCACTTCTTTTGTGCGACAGCTTAACATGTACGGCTGGCATAAGGTGCAGGACATCAGCAGCGGCTCACTTTATCAAGGGAAGGAGACCAAGAGCTCGGACGAAGTTTTGCAGTTTGAGAATCCAGACTTTGTGCGCGACCGGGAGGACTTGTTGGAGCGCATAGTTCGTAATAAGTCAGTAGCCCAGGGCGAGGCAGAGCCCACAGACAATGGAAACAGCAATTTACAATTGTTGTTGAATGAACTAGAACAGATAAAGTTGAATCAGATGGCGATTGGCGAGGACTTACGCAGGATACGACAGGATAACAAGACCCTCTGGCAAGAGAACTTTTTGACCCGCGAACGCCACCAGCACCAGGCTCAGACATTGGAAAAGATTCTTAAGTTTCTTGCTGCCGTATATGGCAACAATGCTGGAAAGATATTGGAGGTGGAGCTGAACAACAATTTTGAATCGCTTGATAGCCTCGTAAATTCCAATAATATGGTGGCACTGTACAACCAAGGCATGAACTTTGGACCGTCCGCCCTGCTGCAGTTCCAGCAGGCTAGCTCTGACTATCTGTCGCTGTCCAACCCATATGCAGGAGGGATCGCACCATACCAGAAGCCCCGTTTAATGTTGACTAACCAAGAGCACCTAACCAGTCCACGGTATACGGCATCAAGCGCCTCCCCCACGTCGCCCGGAGATGTTGAAACTGGTCAACGCGAAAGTGTCGACTCTGGGTCAATTGAAGAGATTATTAGATCGTACGGAAACACACCAGAGTCCCGACAGCTGAAGTCAGGTGTGGATGAGATCGGTCGCTTAGGTGCAGGAACAAGCAGGCGGCCTCCGATAGTACCGAGTCCCGGCATGTCTCCGCCACTCCCTACAGAAATCCCCTCCAATACCCTGGATAACCAGTCCAGTAGCAACCATGCCAACAATGCGACAAAGATGTTTCAGCAGCTAATGAGCCAAGAGCCGGCAATATCGTCGCCGCGAAGCTACTTTCCTGAACTTAATATGCTACACAATTCATATTTTTCGGGTACGCCGGGCCTGAGTTCCAATAACGGACAATCAGGCACAAAGGGGGGTAATTCCCCTCTGGGACAAAGCAGCACCAACGAGCTTATTTCAGGACTAGAGCAGAACATAATAAAGCAAGGCCAGTCGATCCAACAGGTTCAGGACTGGATCCAGAAGTTGGCTAGCCAACAACAACAACAGCAGCAGCAGCAACAGTCTATTCCATCGACTTCCCAACAACAGGCCCATAGGACCCAACCCCTGCACGAGCAACAATCGAATAGGCTTGAGCAACAGCCGCGGACAAACGAACAAGATTTGACTAATCCCGGGGATGCTTCCCCCTTCAAAACTACAATAGATGAGTTCGACGTGAATGAATTCTTGAGCAGTTCGAATAGTGCCGGGACGCCGGGAAATGTTTGCTCTACCAATAACAACAATAATGCGGTAGAGACAACGCCCAACTATACCGGCAACCTGGCCCAGAATTTTGGCTCAGACAACAAAGACACCCGGGATTCCTCTAATTATGACAAGAAGCGATCTATAGACGAGGTATACAAAGATGGAGAAAATATCGGAGCAACAGTCGCGAAGAAGCGGGAGGCTGTAGAAGCAGGGGACGAGAAGAATTGACGGCTGCCGTCGTATTGTATAAGCAATATAATTATTATGTCAGCATAAACTAAAACTTTAATGCTGTAGGGTTAAAAATGCGCACAAGCAGTCACTCAGCCCCCATCTAGGAATAGATACAGTTTCGTGCATGTGCCTTAAGTATCTGTCTTTGACATTCGCGCTTTACTTTTCAAGAGAATATGTTCTCTAGTGAAGTAGATCTGGCCACCCTTGTGCGACTGACACGGCGGGTGTACAGCAAGGGCGGGTGTCGAGAGTGCAAACGACGCAAGATAAAATGCAACGAAGAGAAACCACAGTGCTGGCAATGTGCGAGATTAAACAAGCCCTGTACATACCCTTTGGTAGGCGAGCGTGTCCCACGTGTATCCCAAAAGGTGCTACAATCTAAGCTGCTGGCTTACCCGCTGGACAACGACGACGGAGCGCTGAGCTCTTCACACTCAACGCCCAACATCCAAGCCGGAGAGCCTACATACCTGCTAAGCAGGAATTTTCCTGGTGATACGAATCAAACTACAGGCCTAAGTGACCGATCGAACATCGGCGCTGGGTTGCCTCTGCCTCTCAATGACACCATTGGAGCTCCAAAAATTGTTGCGGATCGCCTTTCAGGTATTGTCGCACAAAACTCACACCATGTGTCACTTCCACCTCTATCCCTGCCAGCAAAGTTGTATAACAGCCCGGGAGCTAGGTTTCCGACTCCCACACCACCCCAATCGGCAACACCTATTATCCACGGATCAGATATGATGCGTTTTAATGGTTCAAGAATCATAAATAATAGTCCTAGAATGGCGAACCAAGGCAGGATCAATGGACAGCCACATCTAGAAATGGATATTGATCTTCTGCGTCAACACCAGCTACAGACTCACCCTACACCGAGCGTACAGCCCAACAACAGGCAAAACGCAACCTCAATAAATTATTTATTAAGTGATAAAAGTGGGTCACCTCATCCTATGCTTCCCAGGACTGGAGACCAAAACTTGTTCCGATCCCTCACCATAGTACCACAGAGTCAATCGCCGTTTGGAGTATCAGGAACGAGCCCAAAGGTGCAAAATTTTATGAATCCCGAAGGAGCACGACTGGTTCCAATGACCAGATTGCCATCGCCTTCAAGGTTGAATCACCCTAAGCTGTTACATCAGGACACGAACCAGCAAGTACCAGATGCACACCAGCCAAGACAGGGTGTGCATCAGACAGTTCAGGAAGTACATCAGCCCCACCAAACTGCTCACAATCCACAACAGGAGGGTCACCAAGCCCAACAGAATCATTCTAATCAATTCCAATTTGACTTGGACATTCCCAAACAATCTGGATTGTCCAACTATGACGTATTCCTGTATTTTAACCAGTCTGATTTGAACTTGCTTGCGACAGATTTGAACCAAATTGTGAATCACATCGTGATCGACTCAAACTTGAGTTCAAAATATTCGAATGGCCCCGAATCAAATGAAAATACATTACTAGCGGGAGAGGGATCAGATGACAATAACATCTGTCCCATTAGAACCTTTAGGGTAGGTTCGGTGCGGAACTTTCCCAAAAATGTACCGTTGAGCTTTATCAAGTTGCGCAACCCAGGCGAGCGAGTTCTCTTAGAAGAATTTTACAACTTTTTCGCCGCAGTTATACTTCCATTCGGCTATTACGACAGCGAAAGTGACAGCTATGTCAACCCGATTCGTGATATCATATTGACTTATGCATCTCGTGAACCATTTCTCTTGGCGGCTGTCTTAGCTCATGGCGCAAAGACCCTTTTTCAAAAGCTGAACATTCAACAATACGAAGAAGCATATTGTAGATATTTGTCAAGATGCTTGTCAATGCTCGAACCCGCCTTAACTTTAAGCGAGGATAGAAATGAACAAGAAAGCTTGACATCAAATATCGAAGCTGTTTTATTGACCGTCCTTCTTTTGACTACAGCCAACGCTTCCATTTCAAGAACAGACTGGCGGCCACATTTACGAGGAGCCAAGGACTTATTACTTAAAGATTTATCTAAAGGACTTGAAAATTCCCCAGTGTTGATTGTTTGCAAAGTTTGGTTCATGGTATTAGAAATCTTAGCAGGTATTAGTTCTAAAAAGGGAGGGACTCTAGATTCGGAGTATGAGATTGACTTATTAATAACAACCGAAGATACCCATCAACAAATCTTGAAAGAATTGGGAGTTATCAGTGAAAATAATTTTAATATTTTCACAGGATTCGCTACAACACTTCTGGCACCAATTAGAGATTACATAAAACTTCAGCATCGTATATCCTGCGACAAACTGAATGGAACAGAAGACCTGATGGATTCAATGCGTATATTTGCGGAATTCGTCCAGCAAATGGATGTCGAATATATTAATAAGAAGGGATTTTTCACTGCTGACTTTTTTGAAAAGGGCATAGTTCCTAAAGGTTCTTTGTTGGAAGAGATTACTATCGGGGATAAAAAATATGTCCTTAGCTGGATGGATATCACTCATCAGTCATATGCCCTAGCAGGAGCTATAAATATGCTCACGTCATTCTTCAAGGAGCCTTTTGACTCGCCACACGTGCAGGTTCTCACAACGAAAGTTGTAAATTTAATTTCATTTCTTGGGGAGGGGTTTGATCCAGGTGTGTTCAAATTTCATTGCTCAATAATAATGATTCATTGGCCGGTATTAACTGCCGGATTTAACTTGGTAGACAAGAAAGCGAGAAATATCGTAGAGCGCTATTTCGAAATCTGCTGTCAACGAGGATCAGGATCCTCAGTTCACTCTGTGGAAAGGCTTAGACAAGTGTGGAAAAATAGAGATTTAGGAGTACCGGTAGATATTGATCGGTCAGATAATAATGACTCCATCTCTTACTAAGGACATTCATTGATTGTTGTAATATATAGTGCTGAAATTTATTTTTGGTTAATTAAAAACTCTACATCTTCAGTCTTGTAATAATGAAAACCAGTTCATTTGACCGCTCGCCAATTTGAGTCTCGTTTCGAATGCCGAATCAGAAGAATAATTCACTTCACGAACAAGATCGTCCAGGCCCCGGCCTTTTTGAAGCAGCTCTGCATCACTTGACGAATCAGAATCGTCTCCATCAAGCTTGCTTTCCAAGTCTACGTTCAGCGAGACAACCAGATCACACGAGCAATAGTCGCACCTTTTTTCTGGAACTGACCAGTCAAGTTTGCCCCGAGACTTGAGCTCTTGAATAAACCAACCAATTCTTTCAGATCCTAATCTCGCACCGTCCAAATTTGCTGAAGACGGTCCCATTCGTATTGATGCATTTTTACCCAACATAAAGAGTGGGATTTTAGAGTTCCATTGCAAATCATCGGTAAGGCAAGGGAAACCTTCGACAGTTGCAATATCGTGCTCCTTCAACATCAGCAGCAAAAATCCCAATGACCGAATGTCCTGCTTAATGCCCGTTGCAAAGTATATATAATCAATATTTTCTAACTCAATATCTTTGTATTCGTCGTTGGTTCCCTCACTGTTTGTTCTGTTTCCCGTGGTACTACTCCTAGAACGGAGCTTTAAATTCCAAGTTTTGGACTCTTCGTTCCAAATTTGTTCTTCTATTGTCGTATATTTCATAAAGTTCAAGCGTCCGTCCTTAGCATGTTTCGAGATCTTTTTGTAGTACTCGGGATTGATGGATCCACCTTCTCGAGCCTCTTGGATCATTTCAAACCTTTCTTGGTCAGTCTCTTTAATGTAAAATGCTGACTTTTTGACGTTCTTGTACTTTGTAACCCAATCAAGATGAAAGTCAAAGTGCTTTATCTTAACAGGGCCACGAAACAAGAGATAAACACGCTCAACACCAGCATTGACAGCAACATGAGCCAACTGCGCTGACGTTAAACCACCACCCACAATCACAATGGAACGTGATTTGACCATTTTCGGTTTACATGCCAACTCTTTACCAAGAAATTCTACTTCACCCAGAAATAAGTGGGTTGTATGACAACTTCCCATTGGAAAATGCGGTTCTTGGAATGGCTTGATTGGGTAGTTGATCACACCTCGATGACCACTGGCTACAACGCAAATTTTGCAGCCATAAATTTTCCCGCTACCAGATTTGATAACAAATCCTTGGCCAACATCATCAGTGCCAACAACGTTGATGTGGCGATATTCGATACTAACCACCTCATCTTTACGAACGACATTTTCAAGTTTGTATCTTTTCACAATATCTTTACAGAAATCATGAAATAAGGGCGTAGACGGACGATAGTAGTCTTTCCAATCCCGCATATTGATATCAATAAGGCCTGGTTTATCATGCGTAGTAATCTGTCCAGTGTTAATTGGAACAGGACACTTTTGCTTCATTTGCTTGGTGTTCTTCTTGATTAGTTTTTTCATTTGGTGCTTTGAGTGCTCCTTGCCAACAACATTTGTTATCTCCATCAAGTCAGCAGGAGTTTCACGCTTGTTCATATTCGCAAAGCTGATAAGCCCATCAATATTGACCGGGTCAGGATGAAAAAACATTGGTGATCTGAGATACGGTATTTGACAGGCTGCAAACTGACTGTTCCACTGGCCCATGAAAGAATCCGATTTTGCGTCTAAAACCAATATCTCCAGAGGATCAAACTTGCGCGACGGCCGGTACATGCGATCCGACGGCAATGGCTTATACTTTGTCTTCGATGAGACGTTCCGATTAATGAGATTGACCTTGTTTCCTCTTTGCTTGAGCCAATGGAAGCGTTGATGTTCGTCTTCCGTGTAGATCGACCCCGGACACTCTTCGCACAAACGCGAGCAGACTGCGAGGCCGCATGTGCCGCCACCGACGACAATTGCTTCGAAGAAGTGGTCCTGGGGAATTTCAACTACTGAATCAGTTAACATGAACGATTTATACGTAGCAATCTTAGGAAGAAGTGGTAGAGTAGGAGTTTTATACGATTTTGCACCCAAGATAACCACACGGGTATAACTACGAAGGTAGAACAGAAAAAAATCCTAGAATCACAAGACTATTTAGACCGTAGAGAAGTATCCTTCGATAATGGCAAGTAACCCAAGAGCACCCGGGTCAGGTATTCCTCCTTCCTCGCTTTGGAATTCGTCCTTGTTGACGTAACTAGCGCGACCAAATTTGGCTTGCAAGTCTTTAGTAGACTCGCAACCTTTTCTGGCACTCTCAACCGCGGCTGATAAGTCATTCGTTTCAACAAAAGTGTCGCAAAAGGGTTGTAAGGTGTCCACCAATGTACGACCGCCAACGCGAGCGTTTGTGTACTTGAACAATCCATCGTACAAGGCACCTTTGAACGCTTTGGCGACCGACTCGGTACTTATTGACTGTAAAGTTTGCAAGTTTTGAACGACAGAGGTTAAGTAAATTGAGTAGATACCTCCCGAAGTGCCTCCCATACTACTTTCTACCAACTCGGTAATCTCAGAAATTGTCGCAACAGGATCGTTCAAGTACTTTTTGAACTCAGAATCATTGTCTAATGCGTGTAAAATTGAATTTGCGCCCTCAACAAGTGTCTGTCCACAGTCGCCATCACCAACGAGCGTGTCATAGTGAGTTATCTTTGGCTCAAATTCAATTACCCGTGCCAATGCCAGTCTCAATCCTTTCTCGAATAAGGCCGGGTCGACTCTCAAGTCTGAAGTGACGCGCTCATGTTGCTTCATAGGAGACTCAAGATACTTTTTAGTGTCATAGTCCCACAGAGATGCAGGAATCAGCTTGGGTTTCCACCCAGGCGCGTCGGTAGGCTCGTCCAAGAATGCCAAAATCTCTGCACTGCTATATTGCAGCTTCTCCAGGAGCTTGCTCAAGTTAAGTAACGTAAGTGAGAAGCCTGGAGCATTGAGCGAAGTTACAAAATCACTTATGAGGACCCTAGCCGGCCTCTTCTTCAATGGCAGCTGCTTAACGGCATGCTCCGCAACAGCATATAACTCGAGCGATGACGTGCCACCAATGTTGTTCACTAGGAGCACATAATCATCGGAGTCAAAGTCAAAGTCAAGGTAGTGCCGCTCTTTGTCGTCCGGCGACGTGAGTTTCGCGTACAAGTCTGCAAGCAAGGTGTCAATGTCAGGAATTGGACTAACCTTCGACCCTGGCTCATTGTGAATTCCCAAGCCTACCTCAATCTCATCAGACTTTGTAAATTCAACGTCGCCAGCCTTGCCCGGCACCGACGTCCGGTCCAATGATGCACCAATTGTGACGGAACTGCTCACAACGGCTTCGCCTAAAGCTACGAGCTCGCTTAAACTCGCCTTCTTCGTAGACGCAGCCCCAAGTACCTTGTGAACTAATGCTGTTCCCGCCAAACCTCGACGACCCACCATCTTGTTCTGTTCGCGACCAACCGCAACATCATCTGCAACCTTGAGGAACTCAATGTTGTAACCCTTCGCCTTGGCACGCTCAGCAACAAGCCCAAAGTGTAACACGTCACCAGTATAGTTCTTTACCACAAGCAATGCTCCCTGCTCCTTCAGCGCCACGGTCTCCACTGCAGCCATAATTTGCCTCGTCAGTGGTGACGCAAAGATGGCACCGCTGACGGCAGCGTCAAGGAGTTCGCTTCCTACGAAGCCGGCATGCATAGGTTCGTGACCCGCACCACCGCCGCTGATTATCGCAACCTTTGAACCGTCGCTCTTGGGGTTGAACAAGACTCTCTCCAGCGGGATCAAACGCACAAGCGGGTTGGCGTGTGCCAACCCCTTGAGGTGCAGCAATACCAAATCCTCGTCAGGTCCATAGTTCCAATGCTTCGCCAACGTCATACTGATCCGAAATGTAACTAAATTGAAGTCTGTTCGATTGCGAACTCCACCACTTGTCTTGCACTCCAAGCAACTCTTGGATACTAAAGCCTTAATTGTCTTCCTAAAGCGGCAGTCATACAAAATCCGGAATAGAAATACGTCAGCCCCCGTAAATCAGAACACCACCGGAACTCCGCAAGACTAAAAACTCGGAATTGCGCAGATTTTCAGGAGAGGCAAGCCGGTCCCTCGCTAGAGAAAGGCCCACCCAATACTTGGGCCACCAAGTGATACGTCGTACAAGAATCTACAGATGGCATTGAATGGGCAACCGGCAACAGTCAGTCACATTCCCTCACCGTCTGCTAGACAAAATCGCTGTTATTTAACAATTTTGTGCAACGCACGACCCAGGCGGGGGTTTAACCCTCTGACTAACACGGTTCCTGTTTGGCTAAGCGCAGACGATCACGACAATACGCCATCCAGCTCCGACGGCGAGAAATCACAAGATAAGAGTGGCAACTGCGGTAATTAGGTGGTGGGCTGTGCTGTGCGGGAATTGTTTCGAGTCTATAGTCAGCCAATGAAAACCACCGAATGGACTCCACTACGGGCGAGAAACCGAAGCGCGACTATAGTAAGGGGGGTTGCCGGGAGTGTAAGCGGCGGAAGATCAAGTGTGACGAGAAGAAGCCGGCGTGTGTGCAGTGTATTCGTTTGAGCAAAGACTGCACTTATCCGGATGCGGGCGAGCGGGTCCTGCGTGTATCCAAGCGCTTCACAGGAGGAGGCGCTGGGACACGGGCGACTAAGCCATTCACGATCCAGTTGTACAAGCCTGGGTTGCGACGGAAAGAGAGACGCGAGCCAAAACCGGAGGCGGTGATTGTGTCACCGCCGCCTCATGGCGCGTCTCCTATAGGAGAAGAGGACCATAAAGCGGATGCGACCACACCTGCTACGCTAGTAGTAGAGGGCAAGACACCAGTACAAGATGGCGTTTCGGAAGTTCTGGGCCTGACGGAGACGGGTATGACAGAGATTAGTTCCGAAACCAAGACAAACGAAAAGGAGAGCGAACAGCCGGGGTTCCAGGTGGCACCGGCGGTCGCCGATCCATCGTTTGTGTCAGCTGTCGCTCCAATAATGTTTAGTGAGACGAACTACAACCATCACGACTTGGATTTGTTGGCGTCGGACCTCAATAGCATCTTGCACGATATCATCTTTGACTCTAACCTTAACCAACCACAAACGTTGAAGAATGGAGCTACCGAAGCCCTTGGGGGAGTCAAGAGTATCAACGGAGCAGGCTCCGGTACAATTTCTGGGTTCGGTTCTAGCGCGGATATAACCAGCATTATTGATGGAATAATTGACGATAAGGGTCCAAAACTGTTCAATAACCCACGCAACGGAAATGTACTGAATTCCACGCAAGCAAACAGCGAGTCAGTCCCTCGTCACGTATCAATTGATTGTATTAGCGTGAGTATGAGCCACGAGCGATTGTACCTTGAGGACTTTTATCATGGGTTTGCGATGCAAATTTTACCATTTGGTGCATACGATACGACAACCAAGACATATTACAACCCTATACGGGACACAATTTTACAGTATGCTGCCACTGAACCGTTTCTATTGGCAGCAGTGTTGGCACAGGGTGCTCGGACGTCATACAATAACAATAAACTCGAACGAGACCAAGAGACGTACTTTTTTTACTTGTCAACATGCTTGAAGTTACTCTCACCAGCATTGATCCGTAATCGTGACCAGACTGATCAACACGACTTGACAAGCAATATTGAGTGCATTCTCTTGACGGTACTACTTCTCACATCTGCCAACGCCTCAACTACTAACCAGAGCTGGAGACCCCATCTCAAGGGAGCGAAGGACTTAATTCTCCGCGCCACAAATAGCAAGATGCCCCTGTCAAAGACTTTGATCCTTTGCAAGGTGTGGTTCATAGACTTTGAGATTTTGGCTGGCACAAGCTCCAGTCTTGGTGGCACTTTGAAGAGCGACATTGAAATCGATTCCGTTATGCATCTCAGTGACTACGAACTCACGGTATTGAAGGAGTACGGCATTATGACCGGCAGGAGTTTCAATATTATGTGTGGTTATACAATAGACTGTCTTTATCTTTTTCGAGACTTGATAAAGGTTATTAACAAACAAAGAGAGGGCGGTAAGGAGTACAAGTGTACCGACTCATTAGAATATATTAGACTCATGTCTGGTTTCTACCAGCAGTACAATGTCGAATTTGTGAGCAAGAACTGTCTTATTTCTGTGAATAGTACACAAAACGAAAGTGGCGACGAATTGGGCGACTTGGTGGATGTCATCTTTACGCCTAGAAACAAGCTAGTTGTCAGTTGGATGGATATTTCTCAACAAGCATACAGCCTAGCGGCGATAATCACTATTTTTACGCGCATTATGCGTGTTCCTTATTATGACATTCAGGTACAAGCACTTAACACAAGACTCATATCTTTGGTTTCCTTTCTAGCAGAGTGCCATGGAGCCCCGAAGCAAGTATTTACCTACTCTTTTCTGATGATCCAATGGCCAATGTTGATTGCAGCCTTCAACTGCATTGAAGAAAGTCACAAATACATCATGATGAAATTTTTTAGAATATCAGTCGAGCTAGGGTCCGGAAGTGCTCAGGTTGCACTCAAGCGAATAGTCTCGGTGTGGGAAAAACGCGAGAGCGATCATAACTACTCCGGTGAAAATACCGACGACACTAACGTTGATATTGTTGCATATTAGATAATCTTTTCTCTATAACAGATAGCGATTAATGCAAAATTCTTATTTAAGCTTCCACCCATACTACATGTATTTATTCTTTTGTGTCGTGCGACCCAACACCTATAATAAACATGCTCATCCGCAGCTGACAAGCCTCTGAGGAGAAATGTAAAATTACATAATCCATCGATAATAATGTACAATCAGAATACTATAGCCAAGCCACGCTAGGCATCCCAACCGTAACTACATAACAGAAGGAAAAGTAGCGAGGACAGAGTGGGAAAAAAGGCGCTATGTCTAATTCTGAAGATGGTGGCACGCCAGCGTCACTCCCCAAAACCCCCGAAACACCGAGGGATGACCGTGCTACTCCTAGTGCAGAAAGAACTAAGCGGGTCAAAACGTTTACTGGGTGCTTTACTTGCAGGTCGAGAAAGATAAGATGTGACTTGCTGAAGCCGCTGTGCAAGAATTGTGTCAAGGCTGGGCTCACTTGCTCGGGATATGATATTAACTTGAAGTGGTCTTTGCCTATTCAATTTCGGTCAAAGAATGGGGGTTACACATCTTCTCAAGTTGTATTTAAAGGACAAGAGTCTACAGACGACGACTCCATTGGTATGGACTTCTTTCAGAGAAGGAATGTTGGATTAGTTTTGTGGGATACCCAAAAGAACTGCCGACTTTATGCAACTTATGAAGAAATAGATCAGGATTTGGGAGCATTGAATAACTCATTGTGTGACCCACTTGTTAAAGTAGAAGGAAAAACTAAAGTAATAGGGCCATTTGGAGTGTTTACAGAGAAAGAGCCTAAGAAAAAGAGGAAGCGTGCTAAACAGGAAAAGACGTCTAACCATCGAAGAACAGTAGACTCCGAAGCAATTTACAAAGAAAGCGACAAAGGACTGGTTCTGGGCACCTTTCTTAATAAGGAGAAGCCATCGTTAGTTAATAACCTGCCAGCATCCATATCAGCACAAACCACCCCTCTTATTTTTCCAACGAATTCAGCCCCACATGATCAGCTCTGGTTATCAAATGAATTACGAGATGACGCGTTATTAACAGCTGCTGCTCTTAATGGTGACACACACCTCCTAGACTTTGGGAATATGTTTTCGACGAGCAATATCCTACTTCCTCAACTGCAAGGATCACGAGGAAGTAATACACGTAACAGCACGCACAGTAATCTTGCAAATTTCTTTAACGACAACCAAAATGATCTTTTAAATTTGGTATTTCATCGCAATAACGGCCAGTCTGTGAATACACCCCCCAATGTTCCCAGTGTGAGTGAAAATGCTGGCTCACCCATGGCCATGGCAAATTTGTTGAATTCCACCACATCAGACATATCCATCAACCCAACCAACCAACACTTGTACTACTCGAACTACAACAATTACTATTACAATAATCCTTACCAGCTAAATGAAAACTTGGAAATCAATTTACATGCATCGAAATTTACCAACAGCCGTGAGGATGAACGAACAGACATTATAGACGGAGATGATTCTAACATGACTACCATGCCAGCGTCCATTATGCGAACCGTTCAAGATCCATTAGAGCCTAAACTTGGGTTTGACTTGAGTGTTCCAAATGGAGCATTATCCTCATCACCTTCGGTTGGTTTACCCACTTCAGCTTTACAAGTTCAACCATTAACCAGGTATCTCTTGAATTACTACGTGACTCAAGTCGCAGACTTGATGACTGTAATTCCCTTAACTGAGAATCCATGGAAGACAATTTATCTTCCTCGCGCGTTGATGGCGATTGGCGAGCTTCTGGCCCTCGGACAAACCTCAACAGCAAAAAATGCCCTTCTTAATGGTTTATTAGCTGTTTCTGCATTCAACTTGCAATCGAAATTTCCCAAGCATTCTGATTCTATGAAGTATTATTTAAATTTGGGAATCAGGCTTCGCAACCAGGCAAGTTTGTTTGTGAAGAATTTGTTGCATACAAAAAGTGACCACAAATCGGGGATAGAGCATTGCGTTTCCAGTGAGAAGTACAAGGATGTATTATGTGCCATCATGACCATGATCAGTGTAGATTTGGTATGGGGTACAATGCAGGATATAAACTTTTATATCAAGTGGTGTGGAAAAGTCATTTGCACCAAGATGATAAACAAGAAAAAGTTGTCTCCGAAGGCCAAAATATTGCACCGCATCTTTCTGTCCTTGAAACTAATCCAAGATTCCACCTGCTTGGACATTGGTAACGTGAAAGCAGGATTTATCTCCAACAATGATGGCTATGATGTGAATGGGGACCAATTTGACCCTAAAATTGAGTCCACGATGGGGAAGGACAAGTCCAGCATCGACTATATTGTCAATGACACGCTCACAGCGCACAAGTCACACATCCAGACAACGTCTCCGTCATTTGTTAACAAGAAGTTGATAAATACCAACAAAAATGATGTCAACTTTGCTACAGACGCCTTGTATGGACTTCCCAATTCGCTTATTTTACTCTTTAGCGAGACGGTGCAGTTGCTCAGAGCCAAGATTTACTACAACGAGAAGAAGCAACAGTTGCCGCACAGCTTTTCTTTGCGTGTCGATCAGTTGGGTGCGCGATTACAAAACTGGAAGTTGGACTGGCTCTTGTTTGAGTACGATGGGGCCGCCAAGACTACAAATACCCAAAGTTCAGAGGACATAATTCCAGATGAAAGCGTATTAAAGGCTGGATACCAAGCAAGCCCAAATCCAAGAACTCAAAACTCAGAAGGTAATTCACAGTGGAAAGCAAATATTCATTCAAAAAAAGCACACGAGTCAGCATCCCATCCACAAGAAGCAGTACCCCATCCACAAGAAAACCACGCCGGTGACGCTTCGCCCGATCTTGATTCCGAAGCTAAAAAACGCTTCTTTTCACCTATGCATGAGGCAATCTACCATCATATTTTGTCTTTTTACCACGCCTTGACAATATACTTTAACCGATTAATCAGAGAGATAGATGCTTCGGAGTTGCAGGTTAAGGTGGCACAAACTTTGAGCCACTTGAATGCTATCCAGAAGCTCATTGCTAAAAACGAAGCCGCCATGATTCCTCTCTTTTGGCAGGGATTTATTGCCGGGTGCGAAGCCACGTCTCCCGACTTGCAGATGGGGTTCAAGGAGTGGGCTGCCGACATAGCCCAGTACCTCGGAAGCTACTGGGGAGCCCGCCAAATCATGCTCGAAGTTTGGCGCAGAAAAAGAATGAAAGAGGTGAGTGATAACTGGGTCAGTGTGATACAGGACTGGGAAATGAACTTGATGTTGAACTAGAACCAAAACTCCTAGATGAACAAACACCTAGATGAACAAACACCTAGACTGAAACCAGAGCGCGTGAGCCTAGAAGGAGGTCCACAACAGAGCGCCATCGATACAAAGGCACCTGAATAAAGTGAGGCCGCGTCTCAAGAATCGAGATGTATGTTTTTTGATTCGCGTCGGTATATTTTGGCTCACAAAAACAAACACGACGCGTAATTATTTTTCACAACAAACAAATACTGTCATCAAAACACGTCTGGGGAAGCGTGTAAAAAAGTTTAACGAGCTAGCATCGGCGCGTCGGGGTGTACCTTAATTGCCTAACAATAAGTGTAATTAACTTGGAAGACGGAAGGGGCTACCTGGGCTGAGGCTATGCGCGTGAACGCGTCTTTACGCGTCGCTTTTTCCCTGTTGGATGGGCTATAAAGCATGGTGGTTCCCGTCTGAGACATAGAGCCAGCACTTACAACCCTTTATCCACTCCTTTCAATCGCTATGCAATTCTCCAACTTGTTGATCGCCTCCGGCTTGGCTGCTGTCGCCTCGGCCCAGTCCACAGTGTATAACGTGAAGACTGTCGTGGAGCTGTCTACCAAGGACGTTACAGTCACGCACTGCCCTAACGATGCGTGTGCCACCACTGTGAAGTCGCAGTCGTTCACCACTGTCACCACCACCGTTGACGGTATTTTGACTCTGTACACGACTATCTGCCCCGAGACCACTACCGGTCCCGTTGCCTTGGCTGCGGTGCAAGCGGTCCCAGTCTCCAGCTCGGACACTAACGTGTATGTGGATATCACCACTACCCCTACTGTCACATCATCCGTTGGTGTCCAGGCTACCGCCTACGCCCAGTCGACGTTTGTGTCGGTGTACAACTCTCCCAGCTCCAACCACCTGGTTGCTGCTATCGACTTTGCGAACATAGCTGCCGAGAGAGGTATTGCTTTCGGAGCCGTTGGTTTGGCAGGATTTGCTGCTGTCGCCTTGTTGTAAGGAGCATCAGAATCTAACTTAAATTGCCGCCATCTACTTTGGACAGCTGCATTGATATTACTTTCATTTCTTGGGACCACGCAGGTCAAGTTAGGCTACGCTAATGGGTTATTTAATCTCTATAGAAGTCTCTTGTGCTAATTACGCTTGTATGCAAAAAATACGATTGATTCTTTTGACAGTTTTTTTACAATAGAACTATGAGACAAACGTCCTTTACTAAAAACCGTGAATAGCACGGAATTAAACTAATATACATGGTATTATACAATAGAGGATCACCTCTGACACATTTTCTGTAATAAAATGTGTCTATTCCGGTACTCTGAATCTCAAGTTTTGACCTTCCGCATAAATGTAATTCAAAACCGTTTCAAACCGCCCTGTCGCAGTCAACTCAAGGTACTTCTTGTACAACAAAAGTGCCGTGTGCGCATCCTCAATAGAATCGTGGTTTCCAGTTTGTACATTCTTGTTCAAGAGGACATAAGCAAGAAACTTGAGCCCCAACTGTCTCTTGATGTCACTCTTGTAAAAGAACTCGGCAGTGTCGCGAATTTGGCCACTGGGTACTTGCAAGTTTATGCATCTAAAGTCATTGTACAAACCGTGGCCCACAAATACAATGCCCATATTGAGTAACAACCATAACTTTCTGTATGCAGTTTGCAACGTGACCAAGTTGATTTCTGACTTGATCGGGTCCAAGTCTCCAATCTCAATACCCGAAAAATTGGTCAAGTAGTCGTGAATTGGGCGAGTGTGAACAATGTAGTCATCAATGAACGCGATACCTTGTTTGGGCCCATCTTCTCCTCGTAACACTGACATCCGTGCCAAGGAGACTTCCTTTGGCTTGATCAATTTTTTGAATCCATCGTAATGAATCTCCAACTGTTCAGGTTTTAAACTGACAAACTCTGCATCAATCGCCACAATTGAACCAAGAGCAGGGGCTTCTTCTTTTGTCAAGAGTTCGTATTCTTTTCTGTAGGACTCGCGTATGGTGCCAGCAAAATGGTCTCTATAGAGTATGCTGTCATTTAACTTTGGTAGGTTAATAAATGCATTAAGATCCATGTATCCAAAATCGTGGGACTTGTTAATGGGATGCTCCGTATCATGATACAAAAGAACAACAGGCTTCTTCCACAGATATGACAAATTAAAAACTTCTTCTTCTGGAATTGGCATAACCAAAAAGTCATTAAAGAGGTACCACATATCCCGAATTTTAACATAAGAGACGAGATTATGCGCACCCATTGCCATGTCTGGCTTATGACTAACTTGACAAACATAACCCAATAATTCGTACTTGATGGCATTCTTATTGAACTGTGTCAAGACAGGCTTGAAAGATACCTTATTGCGAGCTTCGGGATCAAGCTTATCACTTCCACTAATCGCATAAAATTCAGGCACGAGCCACTTTTTGCAATTCACAATGCTAGCCATTTCGTTGTTAGGAAGATCCAAATTAATAGACAACACGGGACTCAATTTAGTAACTGCAGTCTTTATTTCCAAACTGTGTTGCAGCACACCATTCTGCTGTACATTATGCAGACATGGAATGCACTTGGTTTGGTTGATCGTATAATCTAAGTAGGTCAATAAAGTTTGATTCTTGCGGTTCAGTGTTGTCGCATCTTGAGATCTCAAATTGGTTAAGCGCCCAGGCTGGATACCGCCCATGGGCGGTGCCATCAAATCCAAAAAGAGGTGAGAAACTTGCAGATCGTATGAAGAACATTCATCAGCAGAGTTGATTGCTTCAATATCATACTCGATCTTTAATAAGTCAGCCAAGTCATGATTTTCAAACTGGCTGATCATGTCCTGAGTAATGTTACGCAACAAGAATTTATTGAAACGGATGCTTAGACTGCGAAGTTCCTCTGCGTTGAGACCTTGTCCGTCATTGTGGTTGATAATGCCGGATGCGTTTGCTTCACGACTTTGGTTTAGAAACTGCGCAAAGTTCGAAATCTTGACATTTTTGTCTCCAGCCTTGTGCATCATATCAAACAAATATCCTAATTCGTTCAAAATTGAAGATCCTTGCGGATTATTTTTGCTGAGTATCGTGCCATAGCTATTTGGTAACCATTCTTCTGCCAAAGACCCCACAACAGTGCGGTACATCATGGGCTGGAAGCGATAAAGCTGCAAGAGACTGTTAATATAAGAATTGTCAGTGTGGTTCTCCAAACCACAGTAGAGGCCATTTGTCTTATTGTAGTAACTGAAGTCAAAGTCCTTTACACCGAACCTAGAGTACTGGATCTGGAGTCTTGCATAGCAGTTAGGTGCCTTGCTGGCATTTGACTTAAGGGGAATGAGAAGACCATTGCCCGGTTTTGCCGGTGATGCAGGTGAATCAGAGCCTTGCGAGGAAGGCGGTTGAATCTTATTTTGAAACACGCTATTTTCGTCATGATCTGCGGACGGAGTATCAGTAGCAGCATCTACTTTTCCATCCAGTTCTCCATTGACTGTTGAGAGAGGAACAAACTTGGTTAATTTATTAGGCTGCAGGTTAGTGCCGCTCCCCGTACTGGTCGGTGTACGTTCACTGATAAACTTGGGAACCACAATTGTAGACTTGTTAGAGTTTTGGTTGTTGTAAGAGTAGTAGCTTTTTAGTTTGTACCTCTCACCGCTTTTAAGTTTGTCATATGGCAAAAGCGTTCCAGGGGGGTGGTTTTCATTTTCCATGACAATATCGTAGTCTAACATTTCAGGGAACTTTGCCAGTTCTTTTGTAAACCGCGCATCTGTTGGCCAGTTGGACAAGAGCGGGTCTTTGTAATAGGGCAACCCGATTGTTGACAAAGGAATATTACCGTTTGCATCGTCAATCTTAAAATTCTTCGTTGTGCTTGGCATTGCGATATCAGCATGCTCAATGCTTGCGGGAAACTTAACGAAATCACGCAGTGTGTTATTCTGAAGAGACCAAAGGTGCAAGTTGGCTGAATTGTCGCTGAAGGCAACGAAATCACCATTTTCGCTGATTTCAAGGTTGGATAGGGTGGATGGCTTTTGTGCCAGCTGGTGGTGATACTGCATCAACAGAGCGTGTTGAGGCAGTGGAGACAAATCTGCCTGGTATACGTAAACATTGCTCTGGTCGTAGATATCAGCAAACTGCAACTGACCACGTAACGAGGCGATCACGACAATGTTTGATAATTTCGGATGAAACCGCACAGAAGCGGCGCCAGCAGAGAACGGAACTGGTGGTAGGGGTCGCATCATCCGTATATCGTAAATGCTCACAAGAGGATCGATAACGTATTCGTTTCCGGCTGACGCTCCTGGTGCACCCGACGCGAGTGTAGGCGCACCTCCATGAAAGCGACGGGATCGTACTGAATACCCACATGTGGCAACGTACAGGCCCTGGCAGTCCATGTCCGACAACATTCCACTGTGTCCCACAAACTTGCGCGCCAGCTCGTTCGCTAAAGGGTCAAACAACTCCAACGACCCATCGTGTTTGCCGAGTACCACATACTTTGACATGGAGCACATCTTCGAAACGCCACCAGTGTGGGCAAACGAGTTCAATTGTGTCGGCTTGTTCAAGTCAAAGCCGAGTAACGACTCTGCAGTGGCCACCATAACGTCGTGTGCACTGGTGCCGCTCATGGTCATGCACAGCAAGTCACGAAAGAGGGCCGCCGAAGCTGGCCCCTGCGAAAATGCAGATTCGCTATTGAAGCACTCCTTCGCCAAACCACGCCGGTTGTTGAAGTTGATGTTATTGTGCAGTAAGGCCAAGACGCCCTCCTTGTGGTTCATAATTTGGCGCACCGAACTGCGGCTAAGGCTGGATTTGAAGCGTACGTATGGCATGAGCAGAAACGACTGAACGTACGGGTTCAGCATCGCACCGGCACCCGGCGTGAGAGAGAGCGAGCGCGTGTAGCCTTGCAGGTCGCCACACCACACCAAATTCTGCACCGTGTCAAACGCGAGAGCGGTGATGCTCGCGGGTATCGCTGCATTGCCCGACCCGGAAGCGCCCGCCCGCCCATCCGAGATACCACCGTCATCTGACGTGGGCGCTATTCGCAATACCTCACTCCAGCTGTCCATGCTGGTGTAGCGCGCAGTGGTACTTTATCTGTTGACGCCCCGTTTGGCACAAATTTGTTTAGCAATTACAACATCACGTGAACATGAGTATGTAACAAATCGCAAACGGTGTCGAATAATTACATAATAACAACACATGCAAATAAGGGGGCTTAAACGTGTTGTTTTTGGGGGGTTTAGAATACTGCCGCGCGTTTGGATTTAGCGATAAGCAACACACGTGTGTGCAGGCTAGTCAACAATAACCCAGGTCCGTGAGTAAACACGGCAACAACGTGCGGTCGGAACAGCCTGTCTATATATATACAGGCCCCGGCTTCAACGGCGCTTATCTTGTTTTTTACAGCGGGTCTCATCCTTCTTCCTCCACCCAGACACATGTTAAAGACAGCGATAAGCGCGTACATTGTACCCCAGTGGTTTAGGCGGCCCAGCCAGCCACCGTTGGCGGCGGAGGAGGTTCCCAAGTCGTTTACCATACCGTCGCGGGACAACGAGCACAAGCTCGTGCACATTGCGATGAGTGACGCTGGCGCGCTGGTTGAGGACGAGCTGGACTTTGTTGACATCCAGCAGCGCGAGTTAACATACGCGGAAGCGGCGGCTATCGCTATAGAGGCCAAGTCTGCGGGAGTAGCGGCTGGGAAGCTTCCCTTGTGCCAGCTCCCACGGGGGGTGCAGAGCGGCGGCCGGAACCGCCGGTGGTCAGCTACAGGAGAGAATGGCGCGTTGGAGCGCGAGGCGGACGAGTTTGTAAAGACTGACGTCAGCTACCAACGCAACCGCCAGTACAAAAGCAAGCAGCACAGCCTGGTTCAAAAGAAAAAACAGAGAAACGCAGCTTTCAAGGCTCTGGCTGGTGGCGCGTAACTACTAGTAAATTCGTGGCAGTGTTTTCAATTCCCCACTCTAATACTATACACATTGCTTAAGCTTTAGAAAATCACCACGTCACCACCCCACAGCCTGGCCAGTGTGAGTCAGGTGTGAGTCAGACCCAAATTACTGATTCACCAATCGTAGCACGTCTAATCGTCCCCACACGCCAAGTACTGGGGGTCTGTGACACATGTAATTAATGGTTTGGTGCCCAACGAGCCGAGGTGCACGGGGTAATCTATTGGAGCCCAGTCTCCACCCTCAAGCACGGGTAAGCGGAAAAGCAGGCCAGGCCGAAAATACAAGGGTCGGACCCGCGGTTCAACTGCTTCGACGTAAAACGGTTGCATAAACGCCTGTCCGGTGCGTCCGCGGGGTACATTGCACGAATAAGTCGCAGTCACGAGCATTGTCGAGGCCACCTCAAGACTGTACTGGGCAGACAGTTTGCCCACGGTCCGAAAGGTAAACCCCGCCGTCAAGTCTAGCGACGCAGTCTTGCCGAGCATAGTAGAGAAACGGCCAGAGAGAACTCCGGACCTTCCGCGACCAGTGTTGAGGCAGCCCGTTATGGGGGTACGCTCGCCAGCTACAGGCTTGAACCCCTCATGCTTAAACTCGACCCACAACAGCTCACTAGCACGTAGGTCTTCATCTTCTGGATCAAACTCGTCGGGGTCGCCGCCGTGCTCGTCGTTCCAGCCTTTGCTGCGTAGATGGAGCAAGTGGCTGGAGGACAAAGGGTGGTGCCGGTTGGAGGGAGCCAAAAAGTTTGTTCCACCAACCCTCGCAGCAGTATTGAGCTTGAGAGAGTTAACCACCACGGTGTCCGTGTCAGTGCACACGATAACCTTGTCAGGATCCTTAAAGTAGGCTAGCTTCTTCTTGTCGCCAACAATCGCTTCAAGACTGGGTATGTAGACAATAATTGTGCGATCAAGCATTAGTCCCGGCTGTACAAGTATTTGGTTTGTGCCTAGCGGCATGCTGCACGCGACAAACACCAGACATGCGAGAAGCAAGGCCGCAATGTACATGTGCTTGCGGCTTCTGTCTGTGACAACAGATGTGTACCACAATCCTGTTTATATCTCTCTCGGACAAACGTTCGATATGCCGCCGTTATTATGTTGCATTTTTTGCACCCTGGTAGCATACCGGTTTAGGATTCTACATTGTACTGATATTCTCAACACTCTATTACTCACCTGCCCCAAATAATGACTATACAATTATTGAAACCCTTTAGGTGAACATTTGCTCATAGGCCTTTTCCTCGTCCACCGAAAGTGAGAGCTTGCTCTCATACACGACGTTGGGGCGACCAATAAAGGAGGCCCACAAATTGTCCGCCGCTATTAATGACAACTTGAAAACAGTCTTGGGAAATGTGATGTAACTGTTAAAGACAAACTTGAGAGCCGAAAACGTCTCCTTGAGAGCAAGAGAAAGCTCGTTTGCCACGCCACCCCTTTCGGCAACAGGCTGCACAGTCTCTTTATTTTTGATTGGTGGAAGACTTCTTCCTGGAGAGACTTTGTTTTCTTGGCTCTCAGGATTCTTGAACACAAACGGCGCAGGAGCAAAGGGGAATGCAAAACCAGCTCGTTCCCCGGTTTCATACTCTCCCGGTTTAGCAGTGCCATTGAGTACACACTCTCTGTGTGTTTTATACATGGACTTGAAGTTGTTTATGTACTCAATGGACTTGGACAATCTGTCAAAGGTATTGATTAAACCCACAATCTCAAGGCGTCTAAACTTGAGTTTCGAGCCATTATCCTGGTCCTCGCTCTCAAACAAAATCTTGAGGGCAGTTCCATAACCAATAGTTTGCACTTTTCCCCACATGCGGCAACGGTCGCATCCTACACAGTCCATAATCGCCGAGATATTCTTGAACCGAGAACGGAATTCATTCTTCAAACCGGGCGACACGTGTTTGGGGTCAAACAAGTTTGTAGTGTTGAACAAGGTGTTTGTAACTAACAGGGGGAGGATGCCTTCCAACAAGGTATCGCTGGTCCTGCGATCATCGTCCAGGATCATGCTCTTGGTTTGTTCCAACAAAATCTCTGGCCCAAATTCGTCCGTACGCGAGTTGATAAACTGGTGTAACGGAATCATCTCTGCTAACTTCACCAAACTCTGCGATACCAAAGCATAGTTGAAGTAAATATTGGATAAACGGTCATTGAAGGAACCAACTCTCTCCATAAAAACCTTCAAATTAGGGTAAAACTCTCCCGTTTCAGCATTCAAGTACTCGTTTGACAAATGTACCGCGATGGACGCATGCATACCCGAAACCAAGCGGTAGAATAAGTTCTTTTCGACACACAGCTCCATCTCGTGCTCGTTAGACTGCATCGACATGGGATTAGTATTGGGAAAACAATTCTCAGAGTAAATCGCCTTCCACACCGCAAAAGACTGTGCTCCGCCATAGCCCGTGAACCGCTCAGGATTATTAGAAAGGTCCACCGACACACACAGGTGGTCGTCGTCGAGGTGTATATAGTCCAAGTCCTCACAAGTCGAATCAAGAGCCTCCGAGTTATTCCCCAGCGTCCGCTGATCAAACCTGTTAATCTTTCCCAACCTTTGTGGCTGTAACTCGTCGTCCGTGACAGACGTCCAGTTGTACTGGCTCGGCAGCAACACTTCTACCGCACAGTTTTCAGTGGCGCAAAAGTGTTGCGCATTCCAAAACTTGCACTGCTTATCCAAGTCCAACTTGAAATGCCTAAAGTATGTAGTCTCAACCAACTCTGCCAACTGTGGTCGCAAGTTGTGGTTCAACTCGTCTATGATTTCAAACGTGGTGTTACACGTTGGGGTGATTATCTGGGAGCAAAAGTCTGGCGAATCAAACGGCGTAAAGTCGTACCGCGGCAGCACAGGGGATCCCTGTGCCACCACGCCGATACCCACCATCTGCGCCAAAACAGCAATGATTGAAAGAATCATCTTGCTGCGTACTAGTGTGAAATGACGTGAACGCAAGTTGCGACAGTTATCAGTAAGCCGAGATGATGAAGCCAGCAGGTCTCGTGACTGAAAAATTTAGCGACACGTCACCAGTTTCTACACGCGCCTTTAAACTGCGGTGCTTAATTCTATAGCGTGATTAATGTACAAACTCTAGTCAAACTTGATCTTTTTGGCCGTCTTGGTCATGTCTACGTCCTTGTAGAAGGCGCCGTAGGCCGAATGCGTCTTTTTCTTTGTGTGGCCTCCGAATTTGAGCAATTCGTCGGGCACTGGCTGGTTGGCGCCGCGCAAGATATTCATCAAGCCTCCGCTCAAGTGCTTTTCGTGCTCTGTAAACAAGGTGTGAGCGGTTCCGTACTGTCCGGCTCTGCCGGTTCTGCCGATTCTGTGCACGTAGTCCTCCACGGTCAATGGAAAGGTGAGGTTGATGACGACCTTGACGTTGGGGATATCTAACCCACGAGCCGCGACATCGGTGGCCAAGAGCAAGCTTGACTCGCCAGCCTTGAATGCGTTTAAGGCCAGTGTTCTCTGCTGCTGCGACAAATCACCGTGGATGGCGGCGACCTGGTAGCCGTTGCGCTGCAACATTCCCTCTATTCTACTAGCCTCCTTCTTGTACAAGGCAAAGATCAAAATCTTGTCATTCTTGTTGTTGGCGCCGCCCTGGTACTTTTTCAACAAGCCCAACAACTTCTTCTCCTTGTCGTAGGGCTCAACAACCTCAACCACCTGTGTGATGCGCTTGTTGGCGGCCAACTCGTCGCGGTCACCGATACTCACCTTTACTGGCGTCTTCATAAAGGTCAGTGCCAAGTCTCTAACTTCCTTGGGCCAAGTTGCGGTGAACATCAATGTCTGGCGACCCTTGGGGCTGGTGCTTCCGAGAATAGACTTGATGTCTTGCTCGAAACCCTTTTCCAACATGCGGTCAGCTTCATCCAACACCAAGTAGTCAACGCCAGAAAGGTCTACTGAACCGTCATTGAGCAAGTCCAATAAACGGCCCGGGGTAGCGACAACCACGTTGGCATTGCGCAACTTTTTCACCTGGTCGTCCTTGGACACACCACCGTAGATGGGAACACAGTTAATTTTGGTATTTTTGGTCAACTCCACCAAGTTGTCGTAGATTTGGAGCGCCAACTCGCGAGTAGGGGAGATGGCCAAGACGCTCAACCCGCTCTTGCCGAGGGTCAAGATGTTGTTGATGGCTGGCACACCAAAAGCAAACGTCTTGCCTGATCCGGTCTCGGCAACTCCAATGACATCCTGGCCACTCAACAAGTATGGCCACGACACAGACTGGATGGGTGTGGGCGATGGAAACTTGGCCACCTCAGACTGCACGAGAGCATTCAACTCAATTTGGTCAAACTTTAACAACGGACGCAAGTTCAAGTTGAGCGGGTCGTCAATAGTCACCTCGTTCTTCGCCAAGAAGTCGTCTATGGCAGACTGGGGCAAAGCAGTCAAGGTCTCAGACTGGGTGTAGCCTGCTGAAGACTGGGCATCGCCAGTAATTGTGACAGTGGGGGTGTATTTTTTCTTCTCCTTCTTCTCTTTCTTGTCCTTCTTGTCTTCCTTGTCTTCCTTCTCCTTCTTCTCCTTCTTCTCCTTCTTGTCCTTCTTCTCTTCCTTGTTCTCTACGGCTTCCTCCTGCTTCTTCTCCTTCTTCTCCTTCTTCTCCTTCTTCTCCTTCTTCTCCTTCTTCTCCTTCTTATCAACCTTCACCTTCTTCTCAGCCTGGTCCACTAAATCCTCGCTCTTTCTCTTCTTATCCTTGCTATCTTTACCCATTCTAGATATAGTGGTGTATGCGATGCCCAAGAAAATTTAAAGCATCGCTTCTTTAATCCTGTACATAAATTTGCAGCCGCCAGATCTAGTACAAGACATCACAAGTAGTCGTCAGCAGACACATCCAAACACCGCCAGAATCATCGCCAGACTCCACGAGCCAACCAGATTAACTAGGGCAACCATATAGCACCTCCCCCAAAGAAACTAATACAATCGTACAAAAGGTTCACATTGTCGGTTAACACTGATCACACACTATCACAAACGTTACAAAGCATTCATACATTGCTCATCACCTCCAGATTCCACACCTGTCCGGCCCCCTCCTCATTCAGCCAGTCCCAGTAAGATCTCCTACCCCGAGATAGCAGGTTAAACGTTGTTCACAATCCCTATATGGCCGCCCCCTTACAGTGAATCTCCTTCGGGGTGCGGTTGCCTTTGCTCTGAAACGTACGTAGCGACAAGACCGTCTTTAGTTAGTGCTGATATTTACGCTTGTCTTGAAAATTAGTGCGTAAATTTTGTTCTTGATTTGACCACGTATTTCAAGCGTCAAAACGCGTGGAGTGGTATTAGCGTCCTGATAGTCGAGCAATCTACACTTTACCGAGATGTCGAACAGAAGAAGAGCGTACCCACAGCCTCAGTACTCGGCTAACAATGGTCCCCAGGGTGGAATGCCGTATGCGGGTCCCTCCCAAGGGACTCCGTTGGGCCAGTCTCCAGTAATTCAGCCGCAGGGGTATGGCTACGAAACCATGTCTCCACAGCTCCAGGCGTTGAACTTGGGCAGTGCGGCAGGCTCTCCCCAAATTCAAAGCGCACAGTACAACCAGTACAGGCAGGTGCAGCCGCAGCAAACGGGTGGTTATCAACCACAGGGCAGCGTATACGACCAACAGCAGTCGCTCCAGGGCATGGGTGGTATACCACAGCAGGCTGGGAACGGCTACTATGGCCAACAGTCACAAGCATTGCCATTGAACCAATTGTACACTACGGACTTGATCAAGGAGTTGCCAGCTCCAATTTCAGACTTGGGATTACCCCCACCACCGATTGTGCTTCCATCCAACAGCACCGTATTTCCATACACGGAGAGCGCGAATGCATCTCCAGACTACTTGCGGTCTACTTTGAACGTGATGCCTACCAGTGGCTCTCTTTTGAAAAAGACCAAGTTGCCTTTGGCGTTGGTTGTAAACCCGTACAATGCTTTGCATGTTGATGAGGAAAATGTGCCAACCGTGACAGACTTGCTCGTGTCGAGGTGTCGTCGTTGCCGTGGCTACATCAACCCGTTTGTGACCTGGGCAGAGAAAGGTCGCTGGAGATGCAACTTTTGCAACTTGCTGAATGACATCCCCAAGGGTTTTGAGTTTGACGACTTGGCCGGCTTGGCAAAGAACATTCGGGACAGAGCAGAATTGAACCACTCAGTTGTGGAGTTTATCGCTCCTAAGGAGTATGCGTCTAGGCCACCTCCGCCCAATGTGTACACGTTTCTTGTAGATGTTTCGGTCAATGCCATCATGTCGGGCTTGACTGCGACAGTTACGAGAACAATCTTGGACAGCTTGGATCGGATCCCAAATAAGAGCCAGACTACACGCGTGGCGATAATTGGTGTGGACTCGAACTTGCACTTTTTCAAATTCACGGAGGGTCAAGAGGGAACCGAAATGTTGGTTGTTTCTGACCTCGAAGCGCCTTTCATGCCTTCACCTGAGGGCTTGTTGGTGAACTTGACCGAACATAGACCTGCCATTGAGAAATTATTGCTTGATTTCTCATCATATTTCGAGGGTACAGGGAACCAGTCCTTTGCTTTGGCACCCGCCTTAAGAGCCGGTCACAAGTTGATCAGTAGCATCGGTGGAAAATTAATTTGCTTTGCGGCAACCTTGCCAAACTGTGGTGAAGGTAAATTATCTATTAGAGATGAAAATGGAGTTTCGGGCAAACCCAAGGAGGCCAAGACATTGTTAAGTGCAGCAGACAACTTTTATAAGTCCTTTGCAATTGCATGCAACTCTTCTCAGGTGTCAGTAGACTTCTTCTTGACTTCTGCGACGTATCAAGATGTTGCCACGCTTTCTAACTTGCCACGTTACACATCTGGGCAAACCCACTTTTACCCTGCTTGGACCAGTGCAACTTTGGAAGATGTTACAAAACTCTCAAAAGAAATTAGTGACCATTTGTCGCAAGATGTTGCCTTGGAGGCTGTGTTGAGGGTTAGAGGCTCTACTGGTCTTAAAATGAACTCTTACTACGGAAACTTTTTCAACAGATCATCTGACTTGTGCTCTTTCCCTGTGTTCCCGAGAGACCAAAGTTACACTATCGAAGTGTCAATCGAAGAGACCATATCGAAGCCCGTTGTTTACTTCCAAGCCGCTATTTTACACTCTACTTCTAATTCTCAGAGAAGAATTAGAGTGTTGAACTTGGCAATTCCTACTTCGAGTCGTATTCAAGATGTTTACGCTTCGGCTGATCAGTTGGCAATCACCAACTACATAACACACAAAGCCATAGAAAAGTCATTATCTACTTCGTTTCAAGAGGCTAGAGAATATACAACCAAGGTTGTAGTGGACATTTTGAATGTATACAAAAAGGAGTTGGTTGCAGGCAACGTTTCCGGTGCGTCGCCTTTGCAATTATCCACGAATTTGAGAATGCTTCCGCTTTTGTTGTTATCGTTAACTAAGCACTTGGCTTTCAGAGCCGACAGAGTGCCATCCGATCACAGAGCTGCAGCTATGAATCACTTGAGTACATTGCCTATCCCTCAATTGATTAAGTATATTTTCCCAACTGTTTATTCATTGCACGATATGCCAGACGAGTGTGGTTTGCCAGAGAAGTTAATTCAGGTCAACCCACAAACGGGCGAAGAAGAGGAAATCCTTACTACCCAGATCTTATTACCGGAACCCATCAATGCTTCGAAAGCTTCTTGGGAAAATTATGGTTTGTACTTGATTGATAACTCCAGCGAATTATTCTTGTGGGTGTCGGGCAATGTAGTTCCTGGCCTTATTGCTGATTTGTTTGGAACTGAAAACTTGTACGCAATCCCAACCGGAAAGACAGAATTACCTGTCTTTAGTGAAGAGGAATCCGAATTTAACTACAAGGTTAGACAAGTGATTGGTAAACTCAGGGAGCAGAAGGATTCAATCACATGGAAGAACTTGTATGTTGTGCTTGGTGGTTCGTCTAACGAACCAATCGAAGTATCACAAAAGCGTGACTTGATCGCATTAAGAATGTGGTCTTGCAGTTGTTTAGTAGAGGATGCTATTGGCAGTGAGCCGTCATACAGAGATTACTTGGCTAATTTGAAGACGAAGATGCTCCAGTAGGAGAGCCCTACAATTGGAATCCGCAATGCAAAACACTTGTAAACCCATTAATTCGAGGTAATAAAAAGAATACATATTTAACTTAAATTTGTGATCAATCTATAGAGATTAAGGCCTTTTCGAAGCAGGAATCAACTGTACGGCGTCTATCATCTGCTCTAGTTGCTCAGTGTTTGCAAAGGTTTCCGTTATCGTTCTTTTAATTCCGTCATAGTATACATGCAAATTTTTAGCAATTGGACCGCCCTTCAACATTGTAGATTCCAAGTTTTTCTTAAACTTGACTGTTAACCTGTCCCAGTATGCAGCCGAGAGCGACGTTGCTTGGAGATGGGTGAGGATAAGATCGCCAAGATTTCGAGTGTCGTTACCATTCAACGCGATATCACAGTTTGCAACCACTTGCTGTACCCTCTTTAGATGATCCGAGGAGTCTTCTTTAGCCTCTGAAACAATCATTGTAAAATTGCGTGGTGTCTGTAGAGCTCTGGAAAGTTGCGTGGAGGCCACCTGTACCTGCCGATTAATTGCAAATCTCTCAAAGGTCAGATACAACTCGCCCTCGTTTAAAACAAAGAGCGCGACAAGACTATTCCTAATACTCTGATCGTTTAAATTGGTGCTGGACTGACGTGTAAAGAAGGTCGATATGCTTTGAGTGCACTGGTTCTGGAGAGCCAACTTTTTATTACTGAGTATAGCCTGGTAGTCCCGGATCAACTTGACAGACGATATGTTCACCTGTACTGACATATCCTTATTGCTAGAGTCGTAAAACTCGGTTAGTTGGGCATACACCTTGGCTAGTCTCACAAATGTCTCGGGTTCGGGCTCTCCAGACAGGGTCAAACCCTCAATTTGCTGTACCAAGAAGAGAAAGTAACTCGATGCCCGTAATAAGTTTAGCGTGAGATGCATCTTCTTCAATGCGTTATTGAGCTTCACTGTCTTGTCGTATGGCTGGATAACCTCTTGCTTGATTCTGTCAAACGAAGTGTTTAATCTGTCAATCGATACATGCACTGTATTGTTCACAATATCTCTCGTCTCCTCGAGCTTTGCAAAGTTACTTGTCAAAGACTCGTAATCAGCCGCGGCCACGGTGTCCATGCGCTTGCTACACTCGTCAATGTTGAACCCTAGCTTCTTTATCGGTGTAGCGATATCTAATTCAGCAGCGTCCTTGCCATTCGTAGACACCAATAGGCCGTTCACAACCTTGAGCACATCAAATTCAGGCAGATCATACACCTCCAATCCGTCTAAGACGTCGCCATACTGCTTGACTGTCATGGCGATCCTTGGCTGTGTTCCACCGTGTTCGTACTTTTTTCGTCACCAAAACCTATAAACAGCCCTACAATTTGAGCAAAAACATTACCAGCTCGCTGGATGTCCGGTGCAGCTGCTGCGATCCCTCAACTTCTATTAAATACATCTTCTGTTATTTACGTCTTGTAGCTTCTTTCACGACTTTAGTAGCTTCTTTTACGACTTTAGTAGCTTCTTTTACGACTTTAGTAGCTTCTTTTACGTCAGCTTTTCTTGTAGATTCTCTTTCTTGTAGCTTCTCTTTCTTGTAGCTTCTCTTTCTTGTAGCTTCTCTTTCTTGTAGCTTCTCTTTCTTGTAGCTCATTCACCTTTCACCCTTTGAAGAGCCTGTTTCCTTTCTCTGGTTCTTTTTTGATGCCTTCATTCTCAGCCACTGATCGCGCATAATTCTCTTTCGTGTATCGTGTAGTTGGATCTTGCGTTCTCTGCACTCAATCTTTCGCACCCTCCTTTGCTTTCCAACTCTTTTGTGTCGTATCCTTGTTCCCATCTCCTTCTCTACTTTTGCATTATGAGCATCGATGTCAATGCACCGCCGCTGCTTTTCGTGCATGGCTACCGCTGATACCTGCTCAAATATCTCTTCCAGAGATATCGCAGCTGTAGCAAACTCAAGGAGCTGTTGCCTACTGTACTTTGCAAAGTAGTACGATTCGGGCCGTTCATTATTGACAGTTTCTGGCGATGGCTCGCGCAATGATACCTTCATCACCCGAGACACTATCCTCCCTCGCTCCGGAGCTTCACCTGTATATACGCCTTTGCTTCCGCCTTGTGCATTTTGTTTGGCATTGCTGGGATCTTGGGCTGGTTTGGCTGGACCAGTGCTAAAGAGCGGAAACTCAAACTCATCGCCGTCCTCCGCCTCCGCCTCGTCCACTCCAATAGTTATGTCATCTCCCGCCGTGTTGTCGACCTCAACAAACTCAAACTCCATCGCCGGCACAAAAGACTGAGTCCAGCCCTCGTCCTCAGACACGATGCCTACCGAGTCATCGTCATAGAGCGCGCTCCTCGAGACCCTGAGTGGTTAGTAGTGGCCAACGCAGGAACACTGTGCCTACTTACACTTTCTGAGACGCCATCAGACAAGATGTGCTCTACAGACAGGTGTCTTGGTTTTGGTGCAAATTAGTATCGCGATGCACGGTTTTTTCACTACGCTGCTAGTAAATCATTATTCATTAAGTGCTACATTTATCAACTTCTAGACACCACCAATGAAGGTGACAACGTTGGCTCTAGCGTTATAGCCTCCAACGTTACCACAAAGGACGCGACGACGCTTGGATCGAGCGCAAAGAGTCTTCCCTGCGCCTGAGTTTGGGCGGAACAAACTTGTACTCCTCAATGGACCTGGTATTAACCAAAACATCCATTTCATTGTCCAATACATAACAGGCCAGGTCCAGTGCATTTTCGTAAGGAAGAAGCGACTCTAACGATACTTCAGTAATTGACTTTTCCAAACCCCAAACTAGTCCGTACACCTGGGGATGTTCTGCTTTGATAAACTCAGTCACCCGCTCCAAGTCAAGAAAGTTGACTATTAAATTTTGAAACTGCAGATGACCCTCACTGCGCATTGTTGCGAGGCTCTTGTTGGGGTGGTTCTTGTCAACCCCAACCATGTAAAAGTATAACTCCCACATTTTGGATTTTTCAAAAGCGCTAACCTCAATCAGCTTCAGCTGTAACTGGGCGTGCAACAAGGCATGTGTGGATCCTGTCAATAATGAAATCTGCAAATCAGTCACATATTTATTGCCATCAACAGTAAAGACGTATAATGGCGTGAATGACAGCATGTACTCTTTAGAGAGCTCCACGCCAAACCTGGCATTTTGTATTCCGATGGGATAACTTTCAAATGTTAAACGACGAGTCAAGTCTTCACGCTCTTCGTGAACTAATCTTGCCTTTTCCTCAACTTCTTGTGCCAAAACGAGACGTTCCTGTTCTTTAATTGCAGAAAAGTGCTTCTCCTCTTCAATACGTTGCTCCTCTTCCTGCTTCCTCTTTAATTCCTTCTCCTTCTCTAGTTTTAAAAACATATCTCTTCTCGCTCTCTTCTTTGCTTCAGCCTTTTCTTGCCAAGCTCGTGCTTCTTCTGCACTTTTTGCCTTAATTTCTTCTTGTGCCTTTGTTAAGGGAGCAGGAGCGGGCGAATTGGATAATGATGGGCGTGCAGTCTTCGATTTGGCACTCCTTTCTGTGTTTTGAGGAGACTCTGTAACATCACGAGACCTAATTTGAGGTTCGGGTGTAGTCGTAGCTTCACGTGAGACATAGTCCAACTTTGATTTGGAATCGGTCCTACTGAATTCCGACTTGACAGCAGAGTCAACCTTTGCCTTCTTCGACTTCTTTGAGCCCTTCTGGTTATCCTCCTCGGCGTCTCTCTTTTCTCTGGAAAGCGCGCCCTTTTGTTTCAATGCCTGGTCTCGACCTTCTGCCGAATATTCAGGTTTCTCCTCCAAAACGGATGACGACGCCTCGCGTTTCTTCAAAGAATGCTCTGGGTTCTTCCGCATATACTGTTCAATAAGTGCCACTTCTTTAGGACTATGATGAACTGATCTTTGTGCAATTTCCAATGCGTTTAAACGATCTTGCTTGCGCTTTCTAAACGGATCTGCGTTTTTTGAAAGGAGAGATTCCACTACTTCATAATGGCCGCGACCAACCGATGCCAACAAAGCCGTTAATTCGCAATCGTTTTCAGTATCAATATCATAGGGAGTGGGGTTAAGACCAAGAATAATATCAACTAGCTCTGAATGGCCATTGCGTGCTGCTAAGATTAAAATATCCGGCTTTGCCGATAGGCTATTGCCTGAAACAAAATAATTTGCAGTCACCTCTTTTGCACCTTCTGCAGCAAAACGATAGATTCCCTTTTTCTTGATTAATTCATTGAAGTAGGCTTCATTGGGGTCTTCGGATAGAGATACGACTGGAGTGGGCTCTTTTTGAGAATTGATAAATGATTTGGCTTGTTTATCGTTTGCCTCTTCCAATAACTTTATGATTTCATCATATCCCTCTTCACCTGAATGATCCAGTTGGATCTTTGTTAACGCTGTAAACCCCCTCAGATTATAAATGCTGGGGTCCGCTCCATTTTTAAGCAACAACTTAACAGTACTCAAGTGCTTATTCTCAGCAGCATCTATCAAAGCGGTTTCTGAATCACCAGCTTCGTCCGCCTTTGCATTCACGTCTGCGCCGTGCTTTATTAATAGCTCAACGACATCTGTACGACCCACTAGAGCCGCCTCATGAAGGCATGTGAACCCACAAAAGTCTTTCTCATTGGGATTAGCCCCTCTTTCAAGATAATCTCTCACTTCCTCAATACTGCCTTTCTTGCAAGAGCGCTGTAACAAGGATCTACCACCAGAGTCTCGCTTCATTTTATAAGATCTTCTTCCTGATTTCTTACTCCGTTCATTATCACTCTTTGCAGAAGACTCGTCGACTGCAGAAAAGTCATCTTCATCGTCGTCAGACGACAAAATAGCCTGCCTCTTCAATCTATGGCGATTTTCGTCAAAATCCGCTTTACGAGTCAATGATCTTCCCTTGTTTATTCTGGGAGCCGAGTCTAGAATAACAGTTTCTGTATCCGACTTGTCATTGGACTCTTCACCACTCTGGTTCTCATGTGCCTGCAATAATCTTTCCTGGAGTGGTTGGATTTCTTTCTTTGATGCCAAGTTGTTGAAGTTGAAGTCAACTTCTGGTCCCGGATCTTTGATAGGTGATAACATGGAAACATCTAGTAACAGTGAATTGCCTGCAGCATTTTCGCCAATATGATCTGTTGTAATAGTATCCTCATTTATTGAGTTTTCAACATCATCTGAAGGCGTACCTTTCGAATGTAACTCCTTTGCTGGATCTTTCTTGTCTTCTTCCTTCTCTTCTTCCTTCTCATCTTCTTTCTTCTCTTCATTTTTCTCTTCAATCTTTTCTTCCTTCTTCTCGTTCTTCGTCTCCTCCTTCGTCTCATCTTGCTTCTTCTCATCTTGCCTCTTCTCAACTTCCTTCTCAACTTCCTTCTCAACTTTTTTGTCATCTTCTTTCTTCTCATCTTCCTTCTTCTCATCTTCCTTCTTCTCATCTTCCTTCTTCTCATCTTCCTTCTTCTCATCTTCCTTCTTCTCATCTTCCTTCTTCTCATCTTCCTTCTTCTCATCTTCCTTCTTCTCATCTTCCTTCTTCTCATCTTCCTTCTTCTCATCTTCCTTCTTCTCATCTTCCTTCTTCTCATCTTCCTTCTTCTCATCTTCCTTCTTCTCATCTTCCTTCTTCTCATCTCCTTTCTGGTTATCTTGGTTAATTCCCGGAGAATCGATACTTAAAAGATCAGTTCTAGAGGGAACCAATTCTTCTTCAACAGCATTAGCTCCCAGTGCGGCAATTTTTTCGTCATTGCTGATACTTTTCGACCTATCTTTGGCATACTTTAGGTAGTCGGAGAATGAAGTTTTTCCCTTGTCGGTTTGCAGTTTGACTGTTTCTTCACCTTCTGGTGTCATAGAAGGAGATTTTTTCTCAGTACGGTTATCATTCTCCTGTATCTGCTTTGTAGTATCTTGCAAAGTGGTACTTGCAACCTCGGGGCGTAGGGGCTGTACCTTATCAGCATCCTTGATAGCAGCTGGAATCTTCTCTTTTATTAAAGTGGAACGAGAGTCTGCAGTATTATCATCGTCAAAGAGATGCAATAGTTTGCTATCCGAAACTTGTAGCTTTGAATCTTTACTTGCTTGTGTAGTGGCAGAAGGTCCCAGAGGAATCTCCTTAGGCGTAGGCAATTTGTCGGTATCCTTTTTTTCTTCACTTTGAGGGAAATGGACGGGACTGGCACTAGTGTTGATTGGCAAGTTTCGTTTAGTAGAGTCACTAATAACCGGCGATTGTATTTTTTCATCTGTGCCGCTCTTTGCAGGATTTTGACTAAATTTATCGCCATCGCTGGCTGACGGCTGGGTAGGTCTGCTCCGTCTGTTATCCAGAAAGCCATTAGAATTAATCTCTCTTGTAGGTGCAGTAGGCGGGCCCTGAATCTTGCCCCCATTAGGTTCCGTCTTGTTGTAAGATGTTGGTCTCTTGTCTTCTCGCCTGTCTTCTCTCCTTTCTTCTCTCCTATCGTCCCTCCTATCTTCTCTCCGATTGTCAGAATGGGAATATTGTTTCTTTTCGTCAGTATTAGAATAAGGTTTTCTGTCATCATTGCTGAACCTCCTGTCATCAGCTGATTTTCTGTCATCAGCTAATTTTCTCTCATCGTGAGAATACTTTCGATCGTCGGAATACCTTCTGTCGTCAGTGTACCGTCTGTCGTCAGCATACCTTCTGTCGTCAGCATACCTTCTGTCGTCAGAATTAGAATACGGCCTATCCTCTGAATACAGCTTTTCTTCCCCAAACCTCCGATCATTGTCGTGCCTCCTATCATCATCGCCGTGGGTGGCATCGTCGTGGTAAGGACCAACTGGTCGCACAACCGGTTTCCTAGAATCGCCGTAGTAGCTTCTGCGATCTTGCGCAGGCCTGTCCGGCTGTCTGCTGTGACCGTTGGCCCCCAGCGTTGCGCCCGCATAGGGCTTGAATGTCTGATCGCCGTCGGCGTGCTTTGGAGGGTAGTACTTGTTGGAATAGGGGTGGTACCGGTCGTCTTGCTGTCGCCTCTTAAAACTGAAGCTCTGCGTCAGCTGATACGGCAGGTGGCTATCGTAGCTAGAGCCGCCATACGTGCGAGCACTCCTACCATTACCCTGTCCAAAGCTGCCAGGACCAGAAGAAACATCGCCACTTGAGCCTTCTGAAGCAGCCAGAGGGCCGTCAGGCTTGTTGCCAGAAGTGTACCGGTTGTACTTGCTGTCGTACCGGTGGCTGGGCCGGAACCCGTCGTGGTGGTCGCGCTCACCTCTTCGCCTGTACCCGCCGCCATAACTGCCGCCGTAGCTGCCGCCTCCATAACCACCACGACCAGGCTTATCTGGCACACCGCCAGCGTCGCGGTAGCTCTCCGGTGCCGGTCCAGACGGTCCCGTGGATGAACTACTGTTGCCACCGCTCTCTTCCCTGTGGCCCGGGTACGGCTTGGGAGGCCCATTTCCATACTTCAGGGCGGCGTAAAAGTCACCGCCTCGTCCAGACGACATGTGGAGTATTGGCTCGATGGACTGTGTCGTCTTGTGTCGCCTTGTGTCGCAGGATTCTCGTTCTCGTTCTCGTCGCCGCTTGCCCACTAGTGCACAAAACGAGGTACGCTGTCAAGAGTGCGTTCGTTCGCCAAGTGGGGACACAGTGTGTGTGGCCAGTAATCAGTGTCGCCCGCTACTAGTGTCGCGGTGTTCAGTCGTCTAGCCAGTGTCAAGACCGTCGCCGCGAGAGAAATCTTGTGCAACTGGAGATTAAACTGCTACACCGAAAAAAATTTGCTGGTTACCGGCTATTGTTCGATTATTCTATTCGCCATTTTATAAATAGGACCAGCAGCGCCAACCATAACGTGCTGGTACAAGTCTGGTACAAGTCTGTACAAGTCTGTACAAGTGCTTGTGGTTCATCGTGATGGACAGCGCTAAGTGCTGTGGCCGCTTCCATGCGTAGGATGGGTCAGTGACTGTGCTACAACGTGCTAGCCTCTAGCTTTTCCCCAAACTCCATCAACTCGAAAATCAAGCTCATATTGGGGCAGATGCGGTCGCACGCTTCAATCCTAAAGCCCAAGGCTGCGATATTTTCATTAGGGGACTTTGAGCCAACGTGCGTGCTGGTACCCGGAGGGGTGTTGGGGCCGGGAAGGACAGTCCCATTCTTGAGTAATTCGTAGGCGTCATTAACCAGTAGCTTGAACTTGACCATAAAGAATGCAACAATTACAGATGCCGAGCGCGAGACTCCGCACTGGCAGTGTACCAATATCTTGAGGCCCAGATTGTAAAACTGGTCCATTTTGGCCGTAATCAACGGCAAGTCGTGAGATATGGGTGATGTGTGGGACCAGGGCATGTGTACATACTCCCTCTTTCCCGGCTGCTGGGTCAGCGAGAACAGAGTGCTGTCGCGACACTCTTTTGCCACGTTGATGATCAAGTCATAGTCGAAAACGTCAACCTGTTGTTCCGGTCCCATCGATGCAGAAAACGACGAACGGTGCTGGGCAGGGTCAGAGTACAAGAAAATTTGGTCATTCAAAACATTTCGCGGTCCGTTGGGGTAAGCACCCTCCAGACTAGACTCCTGAAGCTCTTCTGGGATGCTTGACTTGAGAGGAATGCTAGTAATCGTGGTTGTGTAGCCTTCATGAGCAGCGCTGTTCAAGCGGATAGGGCTGCTTCTGACGCCGCGGACAGGACTTCTAACCACGCGGTTAGGCGACTGTGATGATGCAATCTGCGTTGTCACAGATTCTCCATAGCTGAGGCTCTGGGGTCGAGAGCGCGAACGCGAACGCTCTGAATGGTGCAATGATTCCAATGTGGAAGAAGAAGTTTGGGCTTCTGGCAACGACTCTCTACTCATTTGCAAATCCCGCTTCCGAAACGCAATATTGGGTACCATGCCGTTTATCTGGTCCTTTGGTATCGCGTCTAGGGGATCCGCTTTTATAGGTGTGTTTGAAAAATCATCCTGAAACGCAGCAATAATGTCTGAATCTGTAGAGGCATGCCGAACACTACTCGCGCTCGGCTGCAACAATGGTATGGACAACGTGAGCGCCTTGCGTGGTGTCTGCGTCGCCCGCGGAGGAGGTGTCGAAAACGAAATCTCCGAAGGAGAAACTAATGGGTCTGCTCTAGGAGTCGTCAACAACTCCGAGTTTCTCTTCAAAGACTCTACAGACTTTTCTGATCCATCTGACACTCCAAACTTGTCTGACAATGCAGACCGCTCTGACAATGCAGACCTATCTGACATTAATGACCTCTCTGACATCATCTCCGACTTTTCCCCCCTCTCAACCAACGGCGTTGCAATTTCCTTAAAAACAGCTCCACTTCCGCCGGTGCCATTCAAGTTCAACGACAAGTTCTTCATATTTCGTACGCCAACAACCATGCCTAGTTTTCGTGGCTGTCGAGGCTTGCTTGTGTGCCCATCACTCCATGCTTCCCCAAAACTCGTTTCATCATTACCGCCAGCTGCGCCAGCACTCTCAGACCCCGATAGCAGCGTCTCCCAGTATTGTGTCTGAGAATGCACGGAAAATGGTCCAATCTTGCTGGGACTTGGCGCTGGCGACCCTAGAGCCCGGCTCCGAGTGGGAGATATCTGCAACGACGATAGTCTTGCACTCACGTCCTCGCTTGATGGGGACCCCAGGGGCTGGTTGAGCGCCACAAATCTCTTCTCAGGCCCGGAATGCTTGCTCTTGGAGGGCAGCAGCGGCGGTAGTTCGCTTGTGGGCGACACAAGGCGAGGAAACATAACCGCTCGGCCCTTTACAGCAATCCCTCCCACCGTACTGTACGCTGGGTAATAAAACTCCACGCCTGGGGAATGCCAACAGCGCGGAAAAAGCTTCACACGCCTCAGTGGCGGTCAGCTGACTAGCTTGCCTGGCAAGAAACCGCGTATCGTTCCTGTGGCCGGGCTGTGTGCGGCCTGACTGCGGGCGGTGTCGGCAGTGGCGTGAGGTGTCTCAAACAACAGCTTCACAGGGGTGCTATGTCGCGGGTCCTGCGCTGGTTCGGTCCCGTCGACAGTAGCACAAACTGTCTGGTGTTCCGTGGCTTTTATACGTCGAGTCTTGCGGCAACAAGGCTCGTGGAACTGGCGTGAGCGTGGGGAGTAGTGCGTGGGTTGTCGGTTTCAGATTGAGCCGATCCACCTGCATTTCCGCCCAAATTCGCTCTAGAACTCCTACAGGTTATAGTGTAAAATTGTAAAGGCGTATGAAAGAAGTAGTTTTAGCCAGACGGTAGTTACAACGTAGCAGACGGTACTAGTCGTGGTCGGGGTTGGGACCGAACTCGCCTTCAAAAATTGTGGCGCCAGCTTTGCGCCGATTTTCGATAATTACGCACTCCTCCATCTCCAAAATCAGCTTTGCATTGGGCCTGTCAAAGGGGACAGGGCGTAGCATGCGGTTCACCATTTTGTCTAGATTCATTGAGTCGCCGCTGACCAAGAAACTTGGAGCCCAACTTGGTATGATTGCCTTGAGCCGGTCCTGCGTGATAGCGCTGCAGGGGACAGGAGGCGGGGCATTGAAATGGAGAGTGCAGGTTTCACTTTGCTCTTTTGCGGAACTGCTCTTGTTCGCGCCGTGGTCTGCTGAGGCGGGTGCGGAGGCGAGGGTGCACGACGTTGTTGCGACTGCAGTGGCGGCGGTGCTGTTTGTAGTGACGGACAGAAAGTTGTGGAGGTTCAAAAAGTCGCTGATTGCGTCACTCAGTAGCCTGCCGGCGTCGCTCAAGTCGCCGCTACGCAACTTGCGCCATGGGGTACCATTGTCGGGGAGTATAATGTTTGCAGCAATTTCGAGAACAATCAAGCCCAAACTAAAAATGTCCGCCAACGGAGTGTAGATTTTATCATTGATGAGCTCCGGAGCGATGTAGTTGCGGTCACCTTCCAAGTCAAAGTCCTTCTCGAGGATCGGGAGCTTGGTCGCGAGACCAAAGTCGCCAATCTTGAGAGAGCCTTCAAAGGTGACAAAGATGTTTGCGGGTTTCAAATCGAGGTGGAGGTAGTTGCTGGCATGGATAAACTTGAGGCCCTGTAATATCTCCACTAGTATCTTCCAGATGCGAAATTCGTCAATCTTGTAGGTTGTGTTTTCCTCCAAAAAGTCATACAAGGTACCATTGTCGCAGTATTCGGTCATGATGTAGTAAAAGTTGCTAAACTCCCAGGCCTCGATAAAGTACACCAAGTACTCCTTGCCTTCCTCCTGCTCCTGCAAATTTACCTTCTCATTATCTCTCACCAGGGTCAACACCCTCAAGGCCGAGATCTCTCTCAAAATTGCTTTCCGTTCCAACTTTCCGTGAATTTCCTTCTTGGTACGCTTGATTGCAAACCGTTGGTTTTGGAACTGACATTCGTAAGCAAGCGAGAACTCGCCGCCTCCAATAAACTTGATATTGGATCTGCCAAACTTTTCATTTAAGTGGTCATCAATTACTGCAGCAGGTTCTGCCTCAGAATTGTGCAAGCTTGGAAAAGTTGAATCTTCATTGTGTGAAAGCATGGAAATTCCGGACATGTTGTCAATATGCTGCTGTCGGTTTAAAAGCGGCTGCAACTGGCGTGGGGCACCAAGGACTCGCTTGTTTGTATTTTCGTTGAGCACCTGGCTGCGAAGGTAATTGGCCAGCAAGTTACCTTTTATACCTGCAAATCCGTGAATAGGAGTGGATGGTTCGTCATCGTCGCCGGCATTCGACTCCGTATGTTTGTATTGAACAGGACTGAAATTAACCGGTGTTGAGTTGGACTTTCGCACTGATTTTGTTGGTGTTTCGGGTATTAAACCATCCATTTCTGGGTTGAGATCGATATCCAAGTCAGCCGTTAAAAGATTAAGATGGGACTTGTGTCCTGACCCGTTGGATTGAATGCGAATAAAACTCGAGGAGGACTCGCTTATTGTTGAATTGTATGATGCATTATTACGGCCAACCTCTAGCGACATCTCCAGTACATCCTCCATAGACTCATCGTGCGCAGATGAAATAATATTGGAAAGCGAAGACCGGTTCGTGTTAACTAGCATCAATGGATTCTTCTTTATCGGTGTCTCGGGAGGTAAACTTCGTGATTCGTTCAGTTTCAGATTTTTCTTGATTAAGCCGGTTGACTTGAATGCAGTTTGAAGTGGTTTCACAAAGCGGTACAGCGATTTGTTCTCTTTGTCGTCGAAATCAAATGTCAGCAGAACCGCCAGGCCAGAACTGGGTGGGTTGAGCATATTGTAGTTTTTAGGCGAAGATCGCAGGCTCGACAGGCTATTATTTCGCATCATCGACTGGTCGCCTTCTTGGAAGACGACAATTGAGTTGGCAGATGACTGGTTCAACTTGCGTGGCGGGCTTTCCATATCCATGTATACAACGTTTTTGTACTCATAATCAGGTGATGAGCTGCTAATACTGAATGGGGATTTTGAGTGGTTCAAGGATGTTTTGCGCAACTTCCCCATGGGAACAGTTTGCGGTAGTATAGGCTGTAAGTTGCTGAGTTGTAACGGCATGCGATTTGGTGATTTAATGCGGTTCTTGTCGGCATTCTTAAACATCTTGAAGCCCTTGAATCCCAACTTTGACGGGGAGTACATACCTTCTTGGTCGTAGTAGTCAAGGTTGGGTATTGGGGGTGCCGCACCAAACTGAGAGGCGGGATTTTCGTTTGGGTTCTGAAGTGATGGTGACGGTGATCGGCTCACGAGTTTGCGTGGCCTCTTGCACTGTTGTGTGACGGGGCTGGATGTTTCCAAGGGATGGGCTGAGACTGGCCGATCGAGTTCTATCTCGCGTGCGCCAGAATCGTATCCCAAGTCCTTCTCGTGCGAAGGCTTGGAGTTAAGAGCCTTCAAGTTGGAGTCGATCAGGAGATTGAGAAACTTCAGCGACCGTTTTATCGACGAATGCTGTGAGCTCCAGCGATCTCCATCGTCCTCCAGGTGGACAGATAAGTCGTCCGACTTGATCGTGCGGTTGCTCAGGCGCGAGTGGAGGTGTAATGCCTTTTGGTGCGCAAACTGGCCAAACTTTTGGGTGTGATTAAACGTGTCCGCGTCTTGCTCCTCGTCATCATCCTCATCCTCGTCCTCATCCTCATCCTCGTCCTCATCCTCATCCTCGCCCACTTCAAGAAAGTCATCTATCGAGTCGTGGTACGCGTCCAGTTTGAGGTAGAATGGGGGCGATTTGTTTATCTTTTTCTTTTCTGTGACACCGGCGTCGTCGCTGATATCGTCCAAGATCAACGAGTTGAAGGAGCGCGAGAAGTGCGTGTTGGCAAAGTAGTCCAAGTTTGAGCTATTGTGTGGCGTCATCGCGGGAGAGCCCGCGTTGCTGGCCTTGGTCTTTTCGGGGCCCGAGTGGGCCGACAGCGGTGTCGTGCTCAGACGGGACGTGCTGTGCATGTACGAGCTGGGCGTGGGTCGACTGGCGCTCGCGCTTTTGCGCGGCGTCAGCGACGTGCCCGCGGACAGCAGCGGGCGAGTAAAGCTCATGATTGTCGAGGGGGTGTGGGCATGCGTTGCAAGTACACTCCGATCTATGCTTTTAGTGACTGGGATAGCCTATTCTGCAGTTTCTCGGGAGGGTTTCTGCTTCACAAATCCGTGCAGGGTCTTGTTTCTTAGACTACCAATGGATACCTCAGACGTATTACTCGTCACTGACCTTCTCCTCTTCAATCTTCCTCTTGTATCTTCCTCCTTCTTGTCTCTTCAATGTTCTCTCACTTCTCTCACTTCTCACTTCTCACTTCTCTCACTTCTCACTTCTCACTTCTCACTTCTCACTTCTCACTTCTCACTTCTCTCTCTCCTAGTGTGTGGACTCGGTGTGTGGCTGCTGTGGCAGGCCTGTCCGTAATGCTGCTCGTGGCTGCTGAGTCCCAATGTGACCGTCGCTGACCTGTGCTGTCCTCACGCGCGCTACACGCAAATTTTCGACTTGAAAAGGCCGGAGTGGGTCCTCTACGCCGGGCACTCGCTGGGTTTGACACCAAACCTTTGTTGTGTTTGTTGTGTTGTGGTGGCTCGCCAACCGCGTCGTCCTGCACATAAACAAAGCGCCAAATTTAAATAATTGGCACGTGATTGTCTTTGTTTATGTTTAAAAACGAGATTTTGCAATTTTTTGTGGTGGCGGACGCGCCCACGACGCCACGCGCCGATTGATGAGCGCGTTTTGATCTAATCGTGGGCCGGAGAGTAGGGGCTGTGCCTGATTGTGTGCATCGTAGTTTGCTGTGCGTAAAGCGGTTGAATTGTAGTTGCGCAGAACTGGATTGTTCAGGCCGGAGCGCGGATAAGGTACGGGCTCGTGGATGAGATTGTCGAGAGCTTGAGCAGAGTAATGGTAATAGAGTTTAATAGGAGCTAAACCTTACGCTTAAGAGTTGGTGCTGAAGTTGGTGCTAGAGATGGTGCTAGAGATGGTGCTAGAGATGGTGCTTAAATGGAATAGACCATACCTCAAAGAGAACAGTCTAGTCCAAGGATAATGTTATGATAATAGGCAAGGCTTAAAGGTAATAATTAGAGCTTAACATTGAGCTATCATTATGGTTATTGATATTATTGAGATTGACCTATAAGAGATCATTGAGATTGAGCTTATTGATATCATTGATATCATTGGTATTATTAACCCTTGACCTCTCATGGACCCCTGACCTATCATTGATCCTTGACCTATCATTGACCCTTGACCTATCATTGACCCTTGACCTATCATTGACCCTTGACCTATCATTGACCCTTGACCTATCATTGACCCTTGACCTATCATTGACCCTTGACCTATCATTGACCCTTGACCCTTACCCTAACATAATAGAAAATACTTGGAGGATAGTACAGAGCTTAATATAATAGAGAGCTGAGCTCATAATAGAGCTGAGCTCATAATAGAGCTCAAGATAATACTTGCTCAGCGTGTACTTCACATGATTATCCACCCGCGAGACGAGGCCGCTCGATCAGGGCCCACAGCGTTCGATTCTACACCCCACCACCTGTGGCATAAAAAGTGTGGAGGCAAACCACATACTAAACATGCAATACTAAAGTGCAAATCTTGTATGGCCGATATGGCCAAAACAGCCCAGTGCTACACCAAACCTAATGCGCCCCGCGACTCCTCGTGCCAACTCTACGCGTGTCTCTCGTGTCTCCCGTGTGCTCCTCTGCCCCTCCTCAACCGTCTACAACTCCCTCTCCGCCATCTCCGTCCTCGGGACGCCACGTGTGCAACTCAAATTTCGACTGCCAGCGCCGCACACCATGACTATTCCGCCAACCGTCTGCACCGCCACAGCAACCGCAGTCCAGTACCAGTACCAGCACCAGTGCCAGTGCCGCTCAGCCTCTCGTACTCACGTACACCTCCCGTACACCCCACCCCTACACATCTCCCGTACACCCCACCCCTACACATCTCCCGTACACCCCACCCCTACACATCTACGATCTACGCTCACTTTGCTCACTACACATATCCCTCTGGGTGCTGGCTACAGTGACTGACTTGCTGACTCCGATCGCCTTCGCCTCGCCCCACATCTTTTTTCGTGACACCTTTTCCGCGTCTGACAAATGCGCGCGCTCTGATTGGCTGTTTGTCCCGTGCGATGCTCAGCGCTCGAGAGCACGCCGGTAGCGCGCGATATATAGCACGGTGCTGGGCCGGTGCTGATCTTGGTGACAAAAGCGGCGTATGCATCGATGGCGGAGGACGACGTGGTAACCGACGCGCCGTCACCCTCGTCGCTGCGAGGCCAGCAGTGTAGCAACTGCGGAACGGCCAAAACACCGTTGTGGAGGCGCGCACCAGACGGTACACTCATCTGCAATGCCTGCGGTCTCTACTTGCGATCGAACCACACGCACCGGCCAGTGAACTTGAAGCGGCCGCCGAACACGATCTCTGTGGCCAAGTCCGAGGAGGGGCTGTGCATGGGCAACGGCCGCTGCAACGGCACTGGTGGCGCTGCCGCGTGCAAAGGGTGTCCAGCGTACAACAACCGAGTATCGCTGCGGCCAGAGACCGCAGCCGCAGCCGCAGCCGCGGCTGCGGCCGCGGGCTCCGGCGACGATAGCGAGACGGGCTTGGGCGGGTCCGCGGCGAAGGCGCTGCTGGACACGGACGTGCCTGGCGACACGTTGGCGATTGCATGCTTCAACTGCTCGTCCACCATCACGCCGCTATGGCGGCGTGACGATGCCGGGAACACCATCTGCAATGCGTGTGGGTTGTACTACCGCTTGCACGGGAGCCACCGGCCGATCCGCATGCGGCGGAGCACCATCAAGCGCCGCAAGCGCAACCACGGGAGCGACGAACGCGCTGAGGGTAGCCCGCAGCCCAAGGACGAGAGCGAGACTCTGGCCACGGCACGTGCGTCTACCCCGTCTACCCCTACACAACCACAACCTTCACAGCCTTTGCAGCCCTCACCTTCACAACTACCAGCCGGACACAATATCCTCCTCACACCCACGCATCTCCACCACACCCATCTCACACCCACACATCCAGCGCTACGGACACAGTATGCACTTCCGCGCGATCCGGTGCTCTACCGGCAGGCTATGCTCCCGCCCATGACGGGATACTCTGCGTACCCCCCATACTCGGGCGGCGGCCGCATCCCCAACGGGCCGGGTCCCGTTCCAGGACCGCCAGCGCCCGCCCTCCAGGCCATCGCGCTCAAGTTGCCGCAGATCAAGCTCCTGTCGCAGCCGGAGGACCGTGACGGGACCGCAAAGCCAGAGCCGGAAACTGGGCCACAACCACCACAACCACAACTACAACCAAAAGCAGACCAGCGCGCGCGCCGCAAAAGAGCAGCACCGGTCGCTATCGACTTCACTGCCTCCACCTACGAGACAGCAACTAAGTCCGACAGCGACGAGGATCACAAGCGCACACCTACCCGCGCCTTGTCCATTGGCGGTCTCTTGAATGGATAAAAACTAGACCCGCGATAGATCGCGACTGGCATCAGCAATAGCTACATCACCTAGAGATCTACAGCTCTCAGACTTACAGATCAGCACCGTGTGCTTTATAGAAGGCCGCTACCAGCATTGTATATACGATATGACCAATACACGTGATTTGGTGCCATTCTGGGGTACATGTAGCGATTCCGGCCGAGAGCTAGGCCGCCATGACGGACGTTGACAGCTCGCTCTCGCGCAAAGCGAAGGATGTCGCCGCGGGCTTTGTTGGCGGTGCGACGCAAGTGTTGATTGGCCAGCCGGCGGACTTGGTGAAGGTGCGGTTGCAAACGCTGCAGGGTTCGCAGAGCTCGTTTGCCATCGTGCGGAGCGTGTTGCGCAGCGAGGGCGTGCTAGCGTTCTACAAAGGGACGCTCCCGCCGTTGTTTGGGGTCGGTGTGTGTGTGTCGCTCCAGTTCTACGGCTTCCACGAGACGAAGCGCCAGATTCTCAAGCGCACGGGCCAGAACCAGCTCAATCTCTGGCCGCAAACATACATTGCCGGCGCGGTAGCGGGCCTCGTCAACGCGCCCGTTGCGGCACCAGTCGAGCAGCTCCGTATCTTGAGCCAGGCCAGCGCCGGGGCGCAGCGCTCGCTCAGAGACACCGTCCAGGACATTGTACGCAACCACGGCGTCACTCGCGGCTTGTACCGCGGCTTCCTCGTGACCTCGCTCCGCGAGGCACAGGGCTACGGGGTATGGTTTACCGCGTACGAGCTGTTGCTACAGCAGATCGTGCTGTGGCGGCACTACCTGCACCGCAGCGAGGTGTCGACGCCAGAGCTCTTGTGTAGCGGTGCCGGTGCGGGCATGGCATTGTGGCTCTCGTCGTACCCGCTCGACGTGATCAAGTCCAACGTGCAGAGCGACGGCTTTGGCGCGGCCAGCAAGTTCAACGGGCTGGCACGCTTGGCAGCACAGCACATCTTGCGTACCCACGGCTGGACAGGATTCTGGAGAGGAATCGTTCCGTGCTTGGTGAGGGCCGTTCCGTGCAGCGCAGGAACATTTGCAAGCGTAGAGTTGGCATTGAGGGTGATGGGTTAGGGAAAGAAGAACGGGGGAATAGTAGAGTGATCAAGAGAGTGATGATGAAGAGGAGAAGAAGAGAAGAAGAAGGGAAGAAGAAGGGAAGAAGAACAGATCAAGAAAAGTGGTGAGTAATTTTGCAACGCTGCGCTCTAGATAAATTTATAATTTAGCTGTAGCCAATAGGGAAGTGGCATTTTCGTCTTACTAGAAAAACTTGAAAAGCACAAACCAATACCAAGCAGCTACGTGCAATGTTGAGACAGTTGACGGCGCTGACGAGACAGTTGACAGCGCTGGTAGGCCAGTTGACGCTGGCAGGCCACGCGGTGCAAGTGCGCCAGCTTTCGGCGGCACTGCGGCTCTTGAAGCCGGTGGCGGCACACCCCTCCGCTGCCCCCGAGTACTTGACCACTGGCGGGTCCACACAGCTGGTGTGGCCGCAGGGGTTCAGACAGGCGCGCCCACGTACGTGGGAGGAGAGCGGTGAGAGTGCGTTGAGCAAGGCGACAAAGTTCTTCTTTTTGAGCGAGATTGCGCGAGGCATGTACCTCTGTATGGAGATGTACTTTCGCTCACCATACACCATCTACTATCCGTTTGAGAAGGGTCCAATCTCGCCACGCTTTAGAGGGGAGCACGCGTTGAGACGGTACCCCAGTGGCGAGGAGCGCTGCATTGCATGCAAGTTGTGTGAGGCCATTTGTCCCGCGCAGGCCATCACAATCGAGGCCGAGGAGCGCGTGGACGGTCTGCGCAGGACGTACAAGTACGATATCGACATGACCAAGTGTATCTACTGCGGCTACTGCCAGGAGTCGTGTCCCGTGGACGCGATTGTGGAGACGCCCAATGTGGAGTACTCCACCGCTACGAGAGAGGAGTTGTTGTACAATAAGGAAAAGTTGTTGGAGAATGGAGACAAGTGGGAGCAGGAGTTGCAGTACTGCCTCGACGCAGACGCACCCTACCGCTAGCGGGTGCTGTCGTGCATAGGATCTAGGATGTATAGGAATGCAGAAATAGACTTTGGAATAGTGTAAATCCGAGTGGGAGGTGGGTCTGTCTCCTTCGCTCTCCCTCACTCTCTCTCCCTCTATTTCTGTCTCTCCCTCGTTCACTCTCTCCCCCTCTCTCCCACTCTCTACAATACTCTACTTTTATCATGTACTTTTAAAGAACCAACTTTATTGTAATCTATGCACTTCTTTAATGCAGGGCTACTGGACTTGCGAGTAGCCTGTGAACGGGTTGGCGTTCTTGGACTTCAAGTACTCGTCCGAAGCGTCCTGCCAGCTTCTCTCCAATGTAGCGGGAGGCGGCGACGCAAGCGACCGGATACCCGCAAACAAACCCACAGACAAGACAACGCTGCCAGCCACGACCCAAAAGATCTTGGTTCTCTCGCCAGGTGCGTACAATGGTGTTCTGGGGCCCCACTCGCCAAATGAGATGTAGTAAGCAGCCTTCTTCTCGGCGGTAGTGAGCTCTTGCCACGGCAACTCCATTCTCGCCTTGAGCTCATCTATCAAGGCGGTCTGGTCCTTCTTGGGCAACGACGTCCATCTAGTCTCCAACGAGCTCACGTACGCGTTAGAGAGCGGACGAGGCACAGTCTTTGCAACGGCAGACTGGAAGCGGCGGGCGGCAACGCGGTTAACACAGGGGCGGAACATGATGTGGTGTCGTACGGGCTCTGGCTTGACAATTCAACTTATTTCTGTGAAGCAAACTTTCTGATTGGGCAACGGTTGTTTTTGGTAAATAAACGACCTTATTGTGTGGTAGCGCAGTATATGAGGTAGCGCCAGACGAGTTAGCGCCTTATATATACAAGAATCTTTACAGCTCGTCCTTCACTACCACGATGGAGCGCTTCAAGTGTGCGTCAGCAGCGTCTATGGTGGTAGTGGTGACCAGCGCCGCCTTGATGCGATTAAAGTAGCCCAAAAACTCAACAATCGAGCCGCCAACGCCAAAGTACATGTGCTTTGCCGCGACGATAGCGGTGCGCGGAGCCAACGCCACGAGCGCCTCGGCCACTAGCGGTAGCGTCTCTGGCGCGTAAATCGTCTCGGACGTGATGATGTAGTCTATCGTGCGGTCTGCAAAAAGCAGGTTGAATGCAGGACCCCATGCTCCCGACACGAGCACAATCTCGATGCGGGCGGCTGCTAGGTCAGCTGTAAACGCCTCAAGAAGTGCTGGCGTGAGCAAGAGCTCGCCAGGACGAAAGTGAAAACCCTCGCTATCGTCGTGGCCAGGACCCGGCGATGAGAGAGCCTGCAAGCGCTCGGTCTCCACCGTCATGGCCCAGCTCACCACGAGGTTCGGAACACTCACCAACCGCAAAACCTCGTAATTGAAGTCGGAGAGTATAAATGTGCGTGGTGAGTGCTCTCCTCCCTCCAATCTCTTCCTCACCAAGTGGCACGTTGGAAGCGATGTGCCGCTTCCCAACTCCAAAATCGTCTCCACGTTTCCGGGCGGAAACTCGCACAAGTAGTCAATGGCGTCGTACGAGCACTCCCAGCTCTTGAAGCCGCCCTCGTACACGTTTTTCTCCACATCATGGGTATTGTCCTCAATCAAAACCTGGTTAGAGCGCGAAAGCTCGCCCTCGTCCTCGTCCTCGCACATCACCTGGTGCTTCACGTCAAATAGCGCGCGGCGGTACACCACATTCTGTCCAGGTGTCGTAAACGGCTCGAACGTGATCCGCACCCCAGCAAGACTCGTCACGATGAGCATAAAGTCGTGCACAGTAGCAGCGTTGCGGGCGTCCGCCCCGGCCGCGGAAGCGGCTGGCGTGGACGCCACCGCCACCGTGGTGGCGGTGGCAGCAGAGACGTCAACACCGCCACCCTCGATGTCGTCGCCGCTAAAACCGAACGAGAAGGCCATCGTGCTGGTAAAGTCCTTTTGCACGCAATTTTCGCACTCCTAGCCGCCCAAGCTACGCAAGCCGCCAGACCGCCGCTGTTTGGACGGGAAACGGGCCGTTTCGCGGCGGCGGTCAACGTAGAAAGATCCACAGGCGCCGCTGCCGTCCCCGCTGGCGCTGTTGGCCGCCTGTGTAGCCACGACCTAGGCGTCTGCATATAATGTCATTACACTAAAAACAGCGTAAATATACTGGTTGCTAAACAACAGCTGGTGCTTCTGACACGGTCACTGAGAGTCTGGTCGCTCTGGGTAGTTCATTCATTCGCTCTGGGCTTTGTCACTTACGCTCTGCTCGCACTGCTTTGAGCTGGCTCGAGAGAGGTACCCGGCGACTTTTGGCCACTGATTTCTGGTTCTTTGATGGGGGAGGACGATTTGGCGGGTAGTGGTGATGCTGGGGCGCACGTCGAGACGGCGGGCGACGGCGGCGAGATGGCGCGGGAGGCGCGGGAGGGACGTCGTGAGGAGTCGCGGGAGGCGCGGGAGGCGCGAGAATCGCGGGACGGGCGGGAGTCGCGGGAGCGGGAAGCGGTGCGGGAGGCTGGAGCGGGTGTGAGCGAGCGAGCTCCGCTGGCGTTCAAGGTTCCCAAGAAGGTGTTGGTGTCGGAGGCGAAGGAGCTGCTGATGCGTGCGCCGAGCAGCGGCGCTGCTGGCGCTGGCGGGGCGTCTCTCGGGTCGGACCTGGCCGCGAGGACGGCTGTGGTTGGTGTGGGGTCTGGACACGGCGTGCCGCTTGACTCGCCCGCGGGACCCGATCCGCTGGAGCTGGGTGTGATGTCGCTGCAGGGCGGGACGGCGCTGGGAGCTGCTGGAACGGGTCTGTCGGGACAGGGCATGCAGGCGTCTGCCGAGCAGGGTTTCCCGGGAAACCCAGCTGGAGCTCCGCCAATTCTGAACATGAACATCAATATAATCTCGCGCTTGAACCGGTCGCTCAAGGCGAAGCAGCGGGACACGCTTCCCAAGAACTCGACGTTGATTTCCGAGATTATCAACACGTCGCCGCAGGCGACGGTGTTCCCCAACAATATATCTGTCAAGGACAGTGACGGGGACGGCGCCAAGATTGAGGCTGTGGTCAATGGGGCCGCAGCAGTAGCTCCGGCACAACCAGCCGTGCCTGGTCTTTCGCAGGGACCTGCTATTCTAGCAACGATGCGTAACAAGTCCTCGGGAAATGTGGGTTCGGGCTCTGATGCGGACGGTGGGGCAGCTTCGCCAGCCGCGGGAGCTATAGGTACAATTAGCGGTTCCATTGGCGGCCCCATTTCGAGCTCCAGCACCAAGCCAAAGGTGACGGCCAAAAAGTCTGAGCGCCGAGCCAAGCAGGGCTCCACTAGGACAGACTTTTTTGCCGCCAAGTTGGCTAGCGCCGTCGACGACATTGAGAGCAGCGACAGCGACGAGACGTTTGTCTATGAAAATACAAATGTTAACGACTTTGACAATGTGAGCACCGTCGCCAACAACAACAGCAATAACTTGGCGTCCGACACAATAAGCATACACGGGAGTACAGTTGGTGGAGCATCCATGAGAGCTCCATCGATTGCTGACGGAAATATACTGCATCAGCTCAACTCCATTGCGGACCTTGGGCCACCGAGCTTTGCGGCAGTCGCTGACTCTCTTCACTCGCCGCACTCGAGAGCTGGCAAGAATGTCGGAAATTCACCAGCGCATTTAACAAAGTCTCCATCGATTGCAAATTCATTCAACAGCACTACATTCCTAGATAATACTATGGGACAGGCAAGCAGAGAAAGGAAGTTGGGGCACCAGCGGTCGATTTCTTCATACTCCATCCCTGTCGATGAGCCTGGGTTCAAGCCTCCGGGATCCGCAAGATCTTCGGTATTGCATCTTCCATACAGCCCATACGATCCATCGCAGAACAACAACCCCTACTCGAATCCCAACTCGAATCCCAACTCGAATCCCAACTCGAATCCCAACACTATGGGGAAACAAGACCCATCTCACAGAAATTACTCCAAAGATATTCCAAATATCGATAATGACGGCTACAATGATGACAGATACTCATTTGATGAAGTCGAAGATGAGGATGTCAATATGATTGACGATGTTTCCACAGATGGATCTTCTTCGCACCGAAACCAGAGATCTGCTGCTGGACTCAACCTCAAGAGCCAGCCCTCCAACATTGAACATCCGGATGATGCGTTTTCAATCGCCAACGCGAATTCGATTCAGAATACAGCCAAAACGAATGACTTGGCGGCATCAATGGGAAACCCTCACATGAACCTCAGCCTGCAAAAGAGCAGCTCGATCAGCAGCAAAATGGGGCCATCAAGAAAAAATAAGAGCTCAACTTCATCCAAGCTCAGATCAACAACCTCAAAATTGTTTGACAAGAAGGGTTCGCAGCCTCGAAGATATAGCATCATTCCTGATGATATCGACATAGAGGACTTTGATGATGAGCTAATATATTATGATAACAACATACGGTTCCCGCATACTCCAAACAATGTGAATGAATTTTCGCCATTGATCAACCATGGTCACAGGATACCACACTATCGTTCATTGAACTTGAACTTTTCTGGAATGAAGCGGCCATCAGCTTTAAAAAATAAGCGTTACCTCTCAACTGGCCAACCCCTTTTACGTGAAGATGGACAAAGCATTGCTAATAATGATAATGGTATGCACCTGTACAATTCATTTCAAGCACCATCGATGTACTATGATGAATACGACGAATACGACGAAGCGGGAGCAGAGTCCGGTGGAGGTTTAGGGTTACTCGAAGGCCACGTCCCATCGCGAAAGGTGACAAATGGTACCGGTCGCTATGCATACCCGCACCTCTCACCAAGCGGAAACCGATTCATGATGCCACGCAAAACATCTACTGATGATTTTGGTATGAAGCAAGCGAATTTTATCAGATCAACCATCTACTCATTGATTGGAATTATTTGTATCCTTGGCGTGGGCTTCGTTATGGGTTTTGTCTTGGCTACTACGAAGGACTTGACAGACGTTTCAGTTGTTTCTATAGATAGCCCTATCGTGAGCCAGGACGAGCTCTTGTTCAATCTTGTGGTTCAAGGGCTAAATCCTGGGTGGTTCACGGTTTCGGTTGACGCAATTGAGTTGGACATATTTGCAAAGAGCGGATTTCTACCCCCTGAAGACGGCGATGAGGACCTGCCCAAGGTGGTTGAGACGGTATTGTTGGGAACAATTGACACTCTCGAAACCCCAATGAACTTTGTTGGAGGATTCGTGAAGCGTGAGCCGGTAGAGCAAATGACGGAGGTCAAGCTAATAAGTCCAGGCAAAAATCTCACGTCGATCCTGTTGAAGAATATGGATTGGACCCGCGGAAACGAAACCGCTCCAGACAATTCAAAAAAGTGGGCTGTCATATCAAAGAACCCATTCGACTTGGTCATACGCGGCCTGTTGAAATACAATTTACCCTTTAGCCAAACCACAAGGTCAATCGTGGTTCAGAAGGTGCAGTACATTGATCCTCTGAATTTGCATTCTAGGGAAATAGTTTCGAGTTTACTATAGAGAATAGCGCAAAATTGTTTTTTTAAAAAGATGCAACGACATCTTAAACTAAACTAGTTTGGGCGGACGATTTTGTAGTACAACTTGTCGCTGTCTTGTTGTACTCTTGTATCGAGGCGTACCTTGAACGGTTTTGGAGCAAAGGAGACAGAACTTGGACAGGTGTTGGCAGCGAACGGGTCGAGGCACATGGGCGGCCCACCCAAGGGAGGCTTGATCCTAAAGACGAGAATCATTCTACACGTCAAGGTATACAATTGCTTCATAGCCAAGTGGTTTCCCGAGCACATGCGCGACCCGGCGCCGAAAGCGAAGTGGCTAGCGACACTTTTGTGCAATAGCTTTCCGGTAGTGGAGTCTAGCCATCGCTGTGGAGCAAACACGTTTGGCTGCGAAAAGCGTTTGGGGTCGTGGTTTGCGGCGTACGCGTTCAAAAAGAGATGAGTCCCGGCCTCGATGCTGGCGCCGTTGTGGCTGATGGGTTTGGTGGTGACACGCGGGAGAGAGAGCGGCAGCACCGTGAAGAAGCGAAGGGTTTCGTGCACTAGTGCCATCACGTAATCACAATCCGTATTGGCGGCGGCACCGTCCCAGGCCCTGATGAGATCGTTGTCCGCGAGCCTCAAGAGGTGTGCAAACGCTGCCTCCTGCATCTTCTCGCCGTATGGCTGCGACAAGTGGCCCATGAGGTGGTTGAAGCTGAGCGGCGTATTGTCGAGCCCGGCACTCACCATGGTCAAGCAGAGGCTCTGAATCTCAGCCTCGCTAAGCGCGCGAGAGCTGGCGACACGGGACACGAGGCTGCTTGCAGCCTCGTGGTCTCCCATCTGCGCCCGCCTCGCCGTTGTTGCGCGAAGCTTGTCCATGTACGCGTCGCGCCGCCGCCGGAAACCCGCTGGGCGCGTGCTGGCACCGGGAACCGCTTGGAGAAGCGGCACAAAGTCGGCCAAGCTGGCTGTCGGCGACCTGAACCCGAGTATCGCGCTCTCTACCGCGATGATCTCCTGTGCCAAGGCGCTGTCGGCGCCATAGCAGTCGAGGCGTATTCCGTACGTGAGACGTACCGCCGCCCGGAGCGTGAACAACTGCGCGTGCGGCATCATGTCCACGTCCGACAATGGGCAGCGCGCGTTGCGGAACATGCTGCACGACGGCGGACCCGCAAACTCGGGGTTGGCGCTGAGAATGTGCAGTAGTGTGCTCCGCGTCTCGCTATCCACGAGCGGCGCCAATGCATCCACAGCCGCCAGGCTGAGATGCAGCAGCACCGCCTTCTTTTTGCGCTGGTGCGACGCGCCGGCGGGAGTGGTGCCAATGGTCAAGCCCTGTGTCGCCGACACCACGCTGTGGAAGGTGTGGAGCTGTGGCCGCGAGTTGTTGGCGCACGAGTGCCGTACCCAGAGCGCGTGTGCGTCTGCAAACGAGTTCACCACGAGCACGCGCTGGTACCCCAACCGCACCTGGAAGACGGGACCGTGCCGCTCTGCCCACCGCGCAAACACCGCAGCAGGGTTGCGCCGTAGCTGGAACCAGTTGCCCACGACGGGAAACAGGTACCCAAACGCGACCGGAACGCCGCCGCAACGCCGCGGAGCAGCGATCCAGTCGGCTGTCGCCACCACCATCGCCAACACCACCACTAGCAACGCCAATACCGTCGTATATTCGCGCTCAAACTCCATCATGGTTGGGTGCAAAAACCCGTTTGTACAATTCGCTCTATCAAATACTCAGTCTCAACTACTGCCAAATACTAATCCAGACACTACACCATTTCCTCTCCTCTCTCCTCATTCGCCGCGTCCCTCGCCCGCTCCTCCGTCCTCGCCTCCTCTCTCTCCAAATCGTCCTCCTCGCGCACCAACTCGTCTATATCGTAGTCGTACTTGTTGGGGTCCGCGTCCAAGTCCAAGCGCTCCTTGGGCCGCCGCCGCAACACGCTGCCAGAGTTCTCCAAGCGGATGCGGAGCGGCATGTCCTCCAGCGTGAAGCGCAACCGCTCCTTGATGCTCGGAGCCGGCTCTGCCGAGCGCAGCACCGCGTCCGGGGGCACGTAGCCGCCGTCGTCGACGCGCTGGGGCCCCGGCGTCTTGCCGCGCTTCTTGCGCGGCCGCTCGATGGCGACGCGCGAGACGCCAGCCGCGTACGGCAAGTACAAGACGGCGGCGACGAGCACGAACGCGACAGCGATGAGCAAGACAAACATTGGTGGTTAGCCAATTGCGAATAAATTTTTACTACATGTGGAGGCTGGCGATGCGCAATGTGAGCGCTGCAGCGCCACCAGCGAGGGTGGTGGCGGCGTCTGCGCGCGCTGTGCGCGCGCGCCGTGTGCCGCGGCACGCGTTGGCGTTTTCCGCGGCTCCGTACCGCTGCTATGTCGTGAGCACTGGCGGCGCGCTGGTGGCGGGCCAGATTGACAGCGTGAGCGACAGCGAGTATAGCGCGGTCGCGAGCGAGTACTTGGAGGTTGTGTGCGACGCGTTGGAGGAGCTCTGCGAGGCGCACCCCGAGTTGGACTGCGAGCTTTCGCAGGGCGTGATGACGGTGTCGGTGCCTTCGGTGGGCACGTATGTGGTGAACAAGCAGCCGCCCAACAAGCAGATTTGGTTGAGCAGTCCTGTGAGCGGTCCCAAGCGGTACGACTTGGTTGGCGGGCGCTGGGTGACGCTCCGCGACCACACGCTGCTCACGGAGTTGTTGAGTGAGGAGATTGGAGCGGCATTGGGTGCGCCAGTGGAGTTTGACACGAGGTTGTAGTTCACAGGGGAGGATGAAGGAGGATCAAAGGAGGATGAAGGAGGATCAAAGGAGGATCAAAGGAGGATCAAAGGAGGATCAAAGGAGGATCAAAGGAGGATCAAAGGAGGATCAAAGGAGGATCAAAGGAGGGTCAAAGGGAGTGGTAGACAGTAGTCTCAGAATCAGTCATAAATCAACAAGATAGAGGTACAGGTAGACAGGTAGACAGAGTGTAGACAGAGGAGAGGGAGAGTGTAGAGAGAGTAGACTACTGGACTACTGGACTACTGGACTACTGGACTACTGGACTACTGGACTAGAGAGATCTGAATCTGAAGGGTGGCAAATAAGACACCATAACGGTTAACGTTATCAGTCTGTTTCAGTGACGCCACACTTCTCTCTAGTAGTCTCTCCTCAGTAGTCTTACTCTGCTCTCCTCAGTAGTCTTACTCTGCTCTGCTCTCCTCTTCTCTTCTCTACTCTTCTCTGCTCTGCTCTACTCTTCTCTACTCTTCTCTGCTCTCCTCTTCTCTGCTCTCTTGTCTTGTCTTCCCTGGGAGCCTCGTATCCCTGCGCGTCTCTGCGGCTAGACGCGCCTCGGTCACTCTACTCTCTGGCACTGTTGCACTGGTCTGTTGCACTGGTCTGCTCTACTCTGCTCTGCTCTGCTCTACTCTTCCCTTCCCTTCCCTTCCCTTCCCTTCCCTTCCCTTCCCTTCCCTTCTCTCCAGCACTGTTGCTGCTCTACTCCCTCTGCCTCGGACGCCTACGTATTTTCTTGTTCATAATAACGGCCGCCTATATGTAGCTGGGATTCCCCCGTGGACGCCAGCCATGTCGTCCGTGAAGCCCGCGAGACCCGTGAGACCGCCGCCGCCCGCCGTGCCCGCCGGCTGGTTGGCCGAGTGGGACGAGGAGTACGCCACCTACTACTACGTGGACTTGAGCACCGGCACGTCCCAGTGGGAACGGCCGCGGATCGCGCGCCCGCCGGGCGCGCCAGGACCGCCAGAGTACGAGGGACTGCGCGAGGGAGCGCTGCTCCAGCAGCAGCAGCTCCAGCAGCAGCAGCAGCAGCTCCAGCAGCAGCAGTTTCAGCAGCAGCAGCAGTTGATCCAGCAGCAGCAGCAGTTGCTCAACCAGCAGCAGCAGCCAATGGTCCAGCCTAGAGGCGGAGGGTCAGTGATGGCGGCAGCAGGATCGGGGCTCCTCGTGGGCTCGCTCTTGGGAAGGAGAAGGTGAGTATTGGAAAGAGCGAAGATGGAGAGTGGAGAGTACTAACATTTAGGCGCACGGTTGTAGTGAGACCTCGCAGGCGGTAGAGGGAGGAGAGGGAGGAGGAGAGGTAGATAGTAAGAAGTAGGAGTAGATAGTACAAGAGTGAGAGGAGAGTGAGGAGAGGAGAGTGAGGAGAGTGAGAAGGAGATGTGTTGAGTATATAGTATCTCTACTTGTATCTCGACTTGTATCTTTACTTTACAGACTAATCACTGAAAATTTACACCATGGTCCCGAGGGTGCGCGCTACAGCGGCGGCCCTGGCGGAGGTGCTCCCGCGACGTCGCGGTCGGCGAGACGCTCCGTTGCTTGTGCGCGTGCGGCTCTCGCCGGCGGCGCTCCGTGCAATTCAAGAGAGGGTGAAGGGTGCGCTAGAGGTGAGGGGTGCGCTAGAGGTGAAGGGTGCGCTAGAGATCCCGTCGCTAGACAAGGAGATCCTTTCGTTGGAAGCAGAGTTGAACCGGGCGTTGGCTCAGGAGGGGGAGGTGCCAGGGGTGACGGATCAAGATGTCGAGCGAGGGAAGGAGATGGGGGAGATGGAGAGTAATATGAAGGAGAAGGAAGTGGAGAAGGAGAAGGAACCAGAGAAGGAGAAGGAACCAGAGAAGGAACCAGAGAAGGAGAAGGAACCAGAGAAGGAGAAGGAACCAGAGAAGGAACCAGAGAAGGAGAAGGAACCAGAGAAGGAACCAGAGAAGGAGAAGGAACCAGAGAAGGAACCAGAGAAGAAGCCCCATCCGATAAAGCAGGAGAAAGGAGAGGAGAGAACCCCCCTCTACACTCCCATACCCACCAATATTGTGCCGCTCATACAACAGGAGTTGGGCCAGCTAGACAGCCGCGACGAGTTTGGCACCATAGACAAGATCGTCTTCTCGCTCAAGGACCCCATCGGCGCCAGCAGGATCCGACTACCGGTAAAGTCGCTGTTTTGTATCCACTTTGAGTGCTTTGACTTTGAAACCTTTTGCCTCTTCAACAAGATCCCGCGCGGAGTCCAAACACTCATCAAGAAGGACCTCACCAAAAAGTCGTTCCACCGGCTAGCCAGTGCCCTGGCACGCGTGCTGGCACGCAGGGCGGGTAGCAAGAGCGTCGACACCTCCGCCTCCGACAAACCCTATGTCAAAATCATTGACACCTGCAGTATCCCATCTGTCTCGGTACTGACAAAAGGACCCTTCTACAAGTGTCCCTTGTGCGACAGAAACTTTGCATTGAGCGAGCTCTACATTAGCAACCTGTTCAACTACTTTGTCAAGTGCACCCCGCTGGAAATTGACCGCGTGGAACTCCTCGAGCTCTCCCAGTACCGCTGCTTGCACAATACCCACCAGAGATCCTCGTCCGCCAACGCAGAGGACGAGATCATCGTCTTGTCCAGCGACGACGACGACTACGACTATACACACCACGACACCCTCGCTGACCACTCAGATGGCCTCTTGGATGACGGATTGGACGACTTTATGCTACGGCTCACGAGCGGCTCGGAGACGGGATTGGGAAGCAGCTGGGACGATCCCGTCACCTTGGACTGACGTGGTCACATCATTCCTATATATGGTTCGTAATTCCTATATATGCATGGTTCATACTTTCTATATATTCATACCCATACCAAAATTCTGAAAAATCATCAACTATGTACTGCCCAGCAATAAGGCACAGTCTCGCGGGCTTTCGCGGGTCGTGCGCCTGCTTAGGGCTCTCCAGCAGACGCCACGTGTCCACTGACGTTGGTAGCATCTTTCCAGACCCGAAACGTGGCCCTCATGCTGCTTTTGGTGCCAGGCAAGAGCCATCGCGCTCTGTCCTGGGAAACCGCTTCGCAGCCTTGTACAGCGAACAGGGCGGGTCTAAGGGTCAGGGTGGGGCC